>JAFMNZ010000024.1:0-71819 GCA_019207045.1 Branchiostoma floridae x Branchiostoma belcheri | reverse complement strand
TTCTAAACATGTCTACTAAGTGTATTTCACCTTATAAAAGTGTCAGAACGTGAAAAATAAAAAGTTTTGAAAAAAATGCCATTGGTAATGCATTAGAACACGATAATTTCGCTCAAAAATAAATATAGGCCCTTTTCAGCCGTTCTGCGCTTACTACGAACTTTGCCATTAAAAATCGAGAGTTTTGATTCAAAGATTTTTCTTTTGGATTATAACCACATTGTCACTAAGTGTATTTCACCTTATGAAAAGTGTCAGACCGTTGAAAAAAAAGTTTTGAAAAAATGCCATTGGTAATGCATTAGACACGATAATTTCGCTCAAAACATAAGATATAGGCCCTTTTCAGCCGTTCTGCGCTTACTACGAACTTGCCATTAAAAATCGAGTTTTGATCAAAGATTTTCTTTTGATTCTAAACATGTCTACTAAGTGTTTCACCTTATAAAAGTGTCAGAACGTGAAAACAAAAGTTTTAAACATAGAAGGCGACATTGCTTGAGAGCAAATACAGAATATTTCAGCCATCTCCCGCCTCATGTAACAATAGACTGTTCCAAAATCACTCATGTGCCAAAATGGAAAAACTTCTGCTTTTAAATGACTTCTAAAATCCTAATTCACAACTAATGAGCAAAAGGAATCGTACAAAAACCCATTCAAGAATGGACTCAAAACAAATAGACGACTACCATAAAAACACGTCGCTAAGAAATGGAATTTGGAATCACAGCCGTCAAAACCATATTTGAAAAAAAACCCCCCTATGTGCAAGAATCGACTCTTCTGTTATACCCTATGAAAGTGGCGCGATCCAAAAATACATCAGCTGAAATAGTCAGCAAAGTCCACAAAATGAATTTAAAAAAAATACCCCCTTCGTCGAAGAATGGAATCTCACAGCACACCGGTTTAACTAAATTGCACAATAGACAAGTCCAGAAATACTCACAGTACATGGCCTTTTGTATAAGAAGCAACCCAGTCCAAAACTGAATTTTAAAAAAGTCCCCCGTGCATGAATGGGCTCTTCCAGATAACAGAAGGCTTGCTGGTTGGCTGCCGAATCCTCCTCATGTACAGTCTTCAGGTGGGGGTAAACTTCCATTTAACAAATGGAATTCGGAATCATCACCCATGTGCAAAACTGATTTTTTAAATCCCCCCTATGTGCAAAAATGGACTGTCCAGTAGTAGTCTTATGTCAAGTGGATCAGTGCGAAAACACTTCCGCTAAAAAAACATTGGCATTATCACCAAAGTCTAAAAGTAAAATTTGAAATACACCCCCTGTCCAACAATGGACTCTTCCAGCAAAATAAGCTCGCTCATTGGCTGGCCATTAATTGGATTTACTTGTCCAACAACCACCTGGATGTCTATGGACTAGGTAGGTAGGTAGATAATTGGATCTACCTGGCACACCTGTGGCCCTGACACACCAGAATGACCTAGAGGTCGTTGACCTCGGCACTCCAACCTTACCTATCCTAAACTCTCCCACAAAATGTCCTTAAGGAGCCATTTTGAAGTGATTTATACACATATTATACATGGATCCTTTGAATAAGTATCTAGAGCACCTCTGTGCCAAATTTCAGGTCAATTGGATGTAATACCATGGTACAGGGGGCCAAAATATACAGTTTTGGTCCAAAAGTTGCAATAAAACCTCAATAAAATCGTTTAAGGAGCAGATATGAAAAAAAAATGAAAAAACACATTTGGGTATTGGCCCACTCTACCCTTGTGCCAAATTTCAAGTCATTTGGTCCAGAAACAGCGGAGATGAATCGCTTTGAAAATTTGACAGGAGAAAGAAAGAAAGAAAGAAAGAAAGAAACATTACGAATACAATATATTTCACCATACCTATGGTATGGCTGAAATATAAAAATGCCATTGGTAATGCATTAGACACGATAATTTCGCTCAAAACATAAGATATAGGCCCTTTTCAGCCGTTCTGCGCTTACTACGAACTTTGCCATTAAAAATCGAGTTTTGATCAAAGATTTTTCTTTTTGATTCTAAACATGTCTACTAAGTGTATTTCACCTTATAAAAGTGTCAGAACGTGAAAAAAAAGTTTTGAAAAAAATGCCATTGGTAATGCATTAGACACGATAATTTCGCTCAAAACATAAGATATGGGCCCTTTTCAGCCGTTCTGCGCTTACTACGAACTTTGCCATTAAAAATCGAGTTTTGATCAAAGATTTTTCTTTTTGATTTTAAACATGTCTACTAAGTGTATTTCACCTTATAAAAGTGTCAGAACGTGAAAAAAAAATTTTTGAAAAAATGCCATTGGTAATGCATTAGACACGATAATTTCGCTCAAAACATAAAGATATAGGCCCTTTTCAGCCGTTCTGCGCTTACTACGAACTTTGCCATTAAAAATCGAGTTTTGATCAAAGATTTTTCTTTTTGATTTTAAACATGTCTACTAAGTGTATTTCACCTTATAAAAGTGTCAGAACGTGAAAAAAAAAGTTTTGAAAAAATGCCATTGGTAATGCATTAGACACGATAATTTCGCTCAAAACATAAGATATAGGCCCTTTTCAGCCGTTCTGCGCTTACTACGAACTTTGCCATTAAAAATCGAGTTTTGATCAAAGATTTTTCTTTTTGATTCTAAACATGTCTACTAAGTGTATTTCACCTTATAAAAGTGTCAGAACGTGAAAAAAAAGTTTTGAAAAAATGCCATTGGTAATGCATTAGACACGATAATTTCGCTCAAAACATAAAGATATAGGCCCTTTTCAGCCGTTCTGCGCTTACTGCGAACTTTGCCATTAAAAATCGAGTTTTGATCAAAGATTTTTCTTTTTGATTCTAAACATGTCTACTAAGTGTATTTCACCTTATAAAAGTGTCAGAACGTGAAAAAAAAAGTTTTGAAAAAATGCCATTGGTAATGCATTAGACACGATAATTTCGCTCAAAACATAAGATATAGGCCCTTTTCAGCCGTTCTGCGCTTACTACGAACTTTGCCATTAAAAATCGAGTTTTGATCAAAGATTTTTCTTTTTGATTTTAAACATGTCTACTAAGTGTATTTCACCTTATAAAAGTGTCAGAACGTGAAAAAAAAAGGTTTTGAAAAAATGCCATTGGTAATGCATTAGACACGATAATTTCGCTCAAAACATAAGATATAGGCCCTTTTCAGCCGTTCTGCGCTTACTACGAACTTTGCCATTAAAAATCGAGTTTTGATCAAAGATTTTTCTTTTTGATTCTAAACATGTCTACTAAGTGTATTTCACCTTATGAAAGTGTCAGAACGTGAAAAAAAAAGTTTTGAAAAAATGCCATTGGTAATGCATTAGACACGATAATTTCGCTCAAAACATAAGATATAGGCCCTTTTCAGCCGTTCTGCGCTTACTACGAACTTTGCCATTAAAAATCGAGTTTTGATCAAAGATTTTTCTTTTTGATTTTAAACATGTCTACTAAGTGTATTTCACCTTATAAAAGTGTCAGAACGTGAAAAAAAAGTTTTGAAAAAATGCCATTGGTAATGCATTAGACACGATAATTTCGCTCAAAACATAAGATATAGGCCCTTTTCAGCCGTTCTGCGCTTACTACGAACTTTGCCATTAAAAATCGAGTTTTGATCAAAGATTTTTCTTTTTGATTCTAAACATGTCTACTAAGTGTATTTCACCTTATAAAAGTGTCAGAACGTGAAAAAAAAAGGTTTTGAAAAAATGCCATTGGTAATGCATTAGACACGATAATTTCGCTCAAAACATAAGATATAGGCCCTTTTCAGCCGTTCTGCGCTTACTACGAACTTTGCCATTAAAAATCGAGTTTTGATCAAAGATTTTTCTTTTTGATTCTAAACATGTCTACTAAGTGTATTTCACCTTATAAAAGTGTCAGAACGTGAAAAAAAAAGTTTTGAAAAAATGCCATTGGTAATGCATTAGACACGATAATTTCGCTCAAAACATAAGATATAGGCCCTTTTCAGCCGTTCTGCGCTTACTACGAACTTTGCCATTAAAAATCGAGTTTTGATCAAAGATTTTTCTTTTTGATTCTAAACATGTCTACTAAGTGTATTTCACCTTATAAAAGTGTCAGAACGTGAAAAAAAAAGTTTTGAAAAAATGCCATTGGTAATGCATTAGACACGATAATTTCGCTCAAAACATAAGATATAGGCCCTTTTCAGCCGTTCTGCGCTTACTACGAACTTTGCCATTAAAAATCGAGTTTTGATCAAAGATTTTTCTTTTTGATTCTAAACATGTCTACTAAGTGTATTTCACCTTATAAAAGTGTCAGAACGTGAAAAAAAATTTTGAAAAAATGCCATTGGTAATGCATTAGACACGATAATTTCGCTCAAAACATAAGATATAGGCCCTTTTCAGCCGTTCTGCGCTTACTACGAACTTTGCCATTAAAAATCGGGTTTTGATCAAAGATTTTTCTTTTTGATTCTAAACATGTCTACTAAGTGTATTTCACCTTATGAAAGTGTCAGAACGTGAAAAAAAAAGTTTTGAAAAAATGCCATTGGTAATGCATTAGACACGATAATTTCGCTCAAAACATAAGATATAGGCCCTTTTCAGCCGTTCTGCGCTTACTACGAACTTTGCCATTAAAAATCGAGTTTTGATCAAAGATTTTTCTTTTTGATTCTAAACATGTCTACTAAGTGTATTTCACCTTATAAAAGTGTCAGAACGTGAAAAAAAAAAGTTTTGAAAAAATGCCATTGGTAATGCATTAGACACGATAATTTCGCTCAAAACATAAGATATAGGCCCTTTTCAGCCGTTCTGCGCTTACTACGAACTTTGCCATTAAAAATCGAGTTTTGATCAAAGATTTTTCTTTTTGATTCTAAACATGTCTACTAAGTGTATTTCACCTTATAAAAGTGTCAGAACGTGAAAAAAAAAGTTTTGAAAAAATGCCATTGGTAATGCATTAGACACGATAATTTCGCTCAAAACATAAGATATAGGCCCTTTTCAGCCGTTCTGCGCTTACTACGAACTTTGCCATTAAAAATCGAGTTTTGATCAAAGATTTTTCTTTTTGATTTTAAACATGTCTACTAAGTGTATTTCACCTTATAAAAGTGTCAGAACGTGAAAAAAAAAGTTTTGAAAAAATGCCATTGGTAATGCATTAGACACGATAATTTCGCTCAAAACATAAGATATAGGCCCTTTTCAGCCGTTCTGCGCTTACTACGAACTTTGCCATTAAAAATCGAGTTTTGATCAAAGATTTTTCTTTTTGATTCTAAACATGTCTACTAAGTGTATTTCACCTTATAAAAGTGTCAGAACGTGAAAAAAAAAGTTTTGAAAAAATGCCATTGGTAATGCATTAGACACGATAATTTCGCTCAAAACATAAAGATATAGGCCCTTTTCAGCCGTTCTGCGCTTACTACGAACTTTGCCATTAAAAATCGAGTTTTGATCAAAGATTTTTCTTTTTGATTCTTAACATGTCTACTAAGTGTATTTCACCTTATAAAAGTGTCAGAACGTGAAAAAAAAAGTTTTGAAAAAATGCCATTGGTAATGCATTAGACACGATAATTTCGCTCAAAACATAAGATATAGGCCCTTTTCAGCCGTTCTGCGCTTACTACGAACTTTGCCATTAAAAATCGAGTTTTGATCAAAGATTTTTCTTTTTGATTCTAAACATGTCTACTAAGTGTATTTCACCTTATAAAAGTGTCAGAACGTGAAAAAAAAAGTTTTGAAAAAATGCCATTGGTAATGCATTAGACACGATAATTTCGCTCAAAACATAAGATATAGGCCCTTTTCAGCCGTTCTGCGCTTACTACGAACTTTGCCATTAAAAATCGAGTTTTGATCAAAGATTTTTCTTTTTGATTCTAAACATGTCTACTAAGTGTATTTCACCTTATAAAAGTGTCAGAACGTGAAAAAAAAAGTTTTGAAAAAATGCCATTGGTAATGCATTAGACACGATAATTTCGCTCAAAACATAAGATATAGGCCCTTTTCAGCCGTTCTGCGCTTACTACGAACTTTGCCATTAAAAATCGAGTTTTGATCAAAGATTTTTCTTTTTGATTCTAAACATGTCTACTAAGTGTATTTCACCTTATAAAAGTGTCAGAACGTGAAAAAAAAGTTTTGAAAAAATGCCATTGGTAATGCATTAGACACGATAATTTCGCTCAAAACATAAGATATAGGCCCTTTTCAGCCGTTCTGCGCTTACTACGAACTTTGCCATTAAAAATCGAGTTTTGATCAAAGATTTTTCTTTTTGATTCTAAACATGTCTACTAAGTGTATTTCACCTTATAAAAGTGTCAGAACGTGAAAAAAAAAGTTTTGCAACTAGAAAGGCCGACATTTGCTTGAGAGCAAATACAGCATATTTCAGCCATCTCCCTCCTCATGTAACAATAGACTGTTCCAAAATCACTCATGTGCAAAAATGGAACACTTCTGCTTAAAATGACTTCTAACTACTAATCACACTCATGAGCAAAAATGAATCTTACAAAAACCCCTTCAAGAATGGACTAAAAAAATAGACGACTCCAAAAACACTTCCGCTAAGAAATGGAATTTGGAATCATCAGCCGTCCAAAACAATATTTGAAAAAAATCCCCCTCTGTGCAAGAATCGACTCTTCCTGTTATACCCCTATGTAAAGTGGAGCGATCCAAAAATACATCAGCTGAAATAGTCAGCAAAGTCCACAAAATGAATTTAAAAAAATACCCCCTTCGTCGAAGAATGGAATCTCACAGCACACCCTGTTTAAAATTGCACAATAGACAAGTCCAGAAATACTCACAGTACATGGCCTTTTGTATAAGAAGCATCCCAGTCCAAAACTGAATTTTAAAAAAGTCCCCCGTGCATGAATGGGCTCTTCCAGATAACAGAAGGCTTGCTGGTTGGCTGCCGAATCCTCCTCATGTACAGTCTTCAGGTGGGGGTAAACTTCCATTTAACAAATGGAATTCGGAATCATCACCCATGTGCAAAACTGATTTTTTTTAAATCCCCCCTATGTGCAAAAATGGACTGTCCCAGTAGTAGTCTTATGTCAAGTGGATCAGTGCGAAAACACTTCCGCTAAAAAAACATTGGCATTATCACCAAAGTCTAAAAGTAAAATTTGAAATACACCCCCTGTCCAACAATGGACTCTTCCAGCAAAATAAGCTCGCTCATTGGCTGGCCATTAATTGGATTTACCTTGTCCAACAACCACCTGGATGTCTATGGACTAGGTAGGTAGGTAGATAATTGGATCTACCTGGCACACCTGTGGCCCTGACACACCAGAATGACCTAGAGGTCGTTGACCTCGGCACTCCAACCTTACCTATCCTAAACTCTCCCACAAAAACCTCCTTAAGGAGCCATTTTGAAGTGATTTATACCACATATTATACATGGATCCTTTGAATAAGTATCTAGAGCACCTCTGTGCCAAATTCAGGTCAATTGGATGTAATACCATGGTACAGGGGGCCAAAATATACAGTTTTGGTCCAAAAGTTGCAATAAAACCTCAATAAAATCGTTTAAGGAGCAGATATGAAAAAAAATGAAAAAAACACATTGGGTATTGGCCCACTCTACCCTTGTGCCAAATTTCAAGTCATTTGGTCCAGAACAGCGGAGATGAATCGCTTTGAAAATTTGACAGGAGAAAGAAAGAAAGAAAGAAAGAAAGAAACATTACGAATACAATATATTTCACCATACCTATGGTATGGCTGAAATATAAAAATGCCATTGGTAATGCATTAGACACGATAATTTCGCTCAAAACATAAGATATAGGCCCTTTTCAGCCGTTCTGCGCTTACTACGAACTTTGCCATTAAAAATCGAGTTTTGATCAAAGATTTTTCTTTTTGATTCTAAACATGTCTACTAAGTGTATTTCACCTTATAAAAGTGTCAGAACGTGAAAAAAAAAGTTTTGAAAAAATGCCATTGGTAATGCATTAGACACGATAATTTCGCTCAAAACATAAGATATAGGCCCTTTTCAGCCGTTCTGCGCTTACTACGAACTTTGCCATTAAAAATCGAGTTTTGATCAAAGATTTTTCTTTTTGATTCTAAACATGTCTACTAAGTGTATTTCACCTTATAAAAGTGTCAGAACGTGAAAAAAAAAGTTTTGAAAAAATGCCATTGGTAATGCATTAGACACGATAATTTCGCTCAAAACATAAGATATAGGCCCTTTTCAGCCGTTCTGCGCTTACTACGAACTTTGCCATTAAAAATCGAGTTTTGATCAAAGATTTTTCTTTTTGATTCTAAACATGTCTACTAAGTGTATTTCACCTTATAAAAGTGTCAGAACGTGAAAAAAAAGTTTTGAAAAAATGCCATTGGTAATGCATTAGACACGATAATTTCGCTCAAAACATAAGATATAGGCCCTTTTCAGCCGTTCTGCGCTTACTACGAACTTTGCCATTAAAAATCGAGTTTTGATCAAAGATTTTTCTTTTGATTCTAAACATGTCTACTAAGTGTATTTCACCTTATAAAAGTGTCAGAACGTGAAAAAAAGTTTTGAAAAAATGCCATTGGTAATGCATTAGACACGATAATTTCGCTCAAAACATAAGATATAGGCCCTTTTCAGCCGTTCTGCGCTTACTACGAACTTTGCCATTAAAAATCGAGTTTTGATCAAAGATTTTTCTTTTTGATTCTAAACATGTCTACTAAGTGTATTTCACCTTATAAAAGTGTCAGAACGTGAAAAAAAAAGTTTTGAAAAAATGCCATTGGTAATGCATTAGACACGATAATTTCGCTCAAAACATAAGATATAGGCCCTTTTCAGCCGTTCTGCGCTTACTACGAACTTTGCCATTAAAAATCGAGTTTTGATCAAAGATTTTTCTTTTTGATTCTAAACATGTCTACTAAGTGTATTTCACCTTATAAAAGTGTCAGAACGTGAAAAAAAAAGTTTTGAAAAAATGCCATTGGTAATGCATTAGACACGATAATTTCGCTCAAAACATAAGATATAGGCCCTTTTCAGCCGTTCTGCGCTTACTACGAACTTTGCCATTAAAAATCGAGTTTTGATCAAAGATTTTTCTTTTTGATTCTAAACATGTCTACTAAGTGTATTTCACCTTATAAAAGTGTCAGAACGTGAAAAAAAAAGTTTTGAAAAAATGCCATTGGTAATGCATTAGACACGATAATTTCGCTCAAAACATAAGATATAGGCCCTTTTCAGCCGTTCTGCGCTTACTACGAACTTTGCCATTAAAAATCGAGTTTTGATCAAAGATTTTTCTTTTTGATTCTAAACATGTCTACTAAGTGTATTTCACCTTATAAAAGTGTCAGAACGTGAAAAAAAAAGTTTTGAAAAAATGCCATTGGTAATGCATTAGACACGATAATTTCGCTCAAAACATAAGATATAGGCCCTTTTCAGCCGTTCTGCGCTTACTACGAACTTTGCCATTAAAAATCGAGTTTTGATCAAAGATTTTTCTTTTTGATTCTAAACATGTCTACTAAGTGTATTTCACCTTATAAAAGTGTCAGAACGTGAAAAAAAAAGTTTTGAAAAAATGCCATTGGTAATGCATTAGACACGATAATTTCGCTCAAAACATAAGATATAGGCCCTTTTCAGCCGTTCTGCGCTTACTACGAACTTTGCCATTAAAAATCGAGTTTTGATCAAAGATTTTTCTTTTTGATTCTAAACATGTCTACTAAGTGTATTTCACCTTATAAAAGTGTCAGAACGTGAAAAAAAAAGTTTTGAAAAAATGCCATTGGTAATGCATTAGACACGATAATTTCGCTCAAAACATAAGATATAGGCCCTTTTCAGCCGTTCTGCGCTTACTACGAACTTTGCCATTAAAAATCGAGTTTTGATCAAAGATTTTTCTTTTTGATTCTAAACATGTCTACTAAGTGTATTTCACCTTATAAAAGTGTCAGAACGTGAAAAAAAAAGTTTTGAAAAAATGCCATTGGTAATGCATTAGACACGATAATTTCGCTCAAAACATAAGATATAGGCCCTTTTCAGCCGTTCTGCGCTTACTACGAACTTTGCCATTAAAAATCGAGTTTTGATCAAAGATTTTTCTTTTTGATTCTAAACATGTCTACTAAGTGTATTTCACCTTATAAAAGTGTCAGAACGTGAAAAAAAAGTTTTGAAAAAATGCCATTGGTAATGCATTAGACACGATAATTTCGCTCAAAACATAAGATATAGGCCCTTTTCAGCCGTTCTGCGCTTACTACGAACTTTGCCATTAAAAATCGAGTTTTGATCAAAGATTTTTCTTTTTGATTCTAAACATGTCTACTAAGTGTATTTCACCTTATAAAAGTGTCAGAACGTGAAAAAAAAAGTTTTGAAAAAATGCCATTGGTAATGCATTAGACACGATAATTTCGCTCAAAACATAAGATATAGGCCCTTTTCAGCCGTTCTGCGCTTACTACGAACTTTGCCATTAAAAATCGAGTTTTGATCAAAGATTTTTCTTTTTGATTCTAAACATGTCTACTAAGTGTATTTCACCTTATAAAAGTGTCAGAACGTGAAAAAAAAGTTTTGAAAAAATGCCATTGGTAATGCATTAGACACGATAATTTCGCTCAAAACATAAGATATAGGCCCTTTTCAGCCGTTCTGCGCTTACTACGAACTTTGCCATTAAAAATCGAGTTTTGATCAAAGATTTTTCTTTTTGATTCTAAACATGTCTACTAAGTGTATTTCACCTTATAAAAGTGTCAGAACGTGAAAAAAAAAGTTTTGAAAAAATGCCATTGGTAATGCATTAGACACGATAATTTCGCTCAAAACATAAGATATAGGCCCTTTTCAGCCGTTCTGCGCTTACTACGAACTTTGCCATTAAAAATCGAGTTTTGATCAAAGATTTTTCTTTTTGATTCTAAACATGTCTACTAAGTGTATTTCACCTTATAAAAGTGTCAGAACGTGAAAAAAAAAGTTTTGAAAAAATGCCATTGGTAATGCATTAGACACGATAATTTCGCTCAAAACATAAGATATAGGCCCTTTTCAGCCGTTCTGCGCTTACTACGAACTTTGCCATTAAAAATCGAGTTTTGATCAAAGATTTTTCTTTTTGATTCTAAACATGTCTACTAAGTGTATTTCACCTTATAAAAGTGTCAGAACGTGAAAAAAAAAGTTTTGAAAAAATGCCATTGGTAATGCATTAGACACGATAATTTCGCTCAAAACATAAGATATAGGCCCTTTTCAGCCGTTCTGCGCTTACTACGAACTTTGCCATTAAAAATCGAGTTTTGATCAAAGATTTTTCTTTTTGATTCTAAACATGTCTACTAAGTGTATTTCACCTTATAAAAGTGTCAGAACGTGAAAAAAAAAGTTTTGAAAAAATGCCATTGGTAATGCATTAGACACGATAATTTCGCTCAAAACATAAGATATAGGCCCTTTTCAGCCGTTCTGCGCTTACTACGAACTTTGCCATTAAAAATCGAGTTTTGATCAAAGATTTTTCTTTTTGATTCTAAACATGTCTACTAAGTGTATTTCACCTTATAAAAGTGTCAGAACGTGAAAAAAAAAGTTTTGAAAAAATGCCATTGGTAATGCATTAGACACGATAATTTCGCTCAAAACATAAGATATAGGCCCTTTTCAGCCGTTCTGCGCTTACTACGAACTTTGCCATTAAAAATCGAGTTTTGATCAAAGATTTTTCTTTTTGATTCTAAACATGTCTACTAAGTGTATTTCACCTTATAAAAGTGTCAGAACGTGAAAAAAAAAGTTTTGAAAAAATGCCATTGGTAATGCATTAGACACGATAATTTCGCTCAAAACATAAGATATAGGCCCTTTTCAGCCGTTCTGCGCTTACTACGAACTTTGCCATTAAAAATCGAGTTTTGATCAAAGATTTTTCTTTTTGATTCTAAACATGTCTACTAAGTGTATTTCACCTTATAAAAGTGTCAGAACGTGAAAAAAAAAGTTTTGAAAAAATGCCATTGGTAATGCATTAGACACGATAATTTCGCTCAAAACATAAGATATAGGCCCTTTTCAGCCGTTCTGCGCTTACTACGAACTTTGCCATTAAAAATCGAGTTTTGATCAAAGATTTTTCTTTTTGATTCTAAACATGTCTACTAAGTGTATTTCACCTTATAAAAGTGTCAGAACGTGAAAAAAAAAGTTTTGAAAAAATGCCATTGGTAATGCATTAGACACGATAATTTCGCTCAAAACATAAGATATAGGCCCTTTTCAGCCGTTCTGCGCTTACTACGAACTTTGCCATTAAAAATCGAGTTTTGATCAAAGATTTTTCTTTTTGATTCTAAACATGTCTACTAAGTGTATTTCACCTTATAAAAGTGTCAGAACGTGAAAAAAAAAGTTTTGAAAAAATGCCATTGGTAATGCATTAGACACGATAATTTCGCTCAAAACATAAGATATAGGCCCTTTTCAGCCGTTCTGCGCTTACTACGAACTTTGCCATTAAAAATCGAGTTTTGATCAAAGATGTATTTCACCTTATAAAAGTGTCAGAACGTGAAAAAAAAAGTTTTGAAAAAATGCCATTGGTAATGCATTAGACACGATAATTTCGCTCAAAACATAAGATATAGGCCCTTTTCAGCCGTTCTGCGCTTACTACGAACTTTGCCATTAAAAATCGAGTTTTGATCAAAGATTTTTCTTTTTGATTCTAAACATGTCTACTAAGTGTATTTCACCTTATAAAAGTGTCAGAACGTGAAAAAAAAGTTTTGAAAAAATGCCATTGGTAATGCATTAGACACGATAATTTCGCTCAAAACATAAGATATAGGCCCTTTTCAGCCGTTCTGCGCTTACTACGAACTTTGCCATTAAAAATCGAGTTTTGATCAAAGATTTTTCTTTTTGATTCTAAACATGTCTACTAAGTGTATTTCACCTTATAAAAGTGTCAGAACGTGAAAAAAAAAGTTTTGAAAAAATGCCATTGGTAATGCATTAGACACGATAATTTCGCTCAAAACATAAGATATAGGCCCTTTTCAGCCGTTCTGCGCTTACTACGAACTTTGCCATTAAAAATCGAGTTTTGATCAAAGATTTTTCTTTTTGATTCTAAACATGTCTACTAAGTGTATTTCACCTTATAAAAGTGTCAGAACGTGAAAAAAAAAGTTTTGAAAAAATGCCATTGGTAATGCATTAGACACGATAATTTCGCTCAAAACATAAGATATAGGCCCTTTTCAGCCGTTCTGCGCTTACTACGAACTTTGCCATTAAAAATCGAGTTTTGATCAAAGATTTTTCTTTTTGATTCTAAACATGTCTACTAAGTGTATTTCACCTTATAAAAGTGTCAGAACGTGAAAAAAAAAGTTTTGAAAAAATGCCATTGGTAATGCATTAGACACGATAATTTCGCTCAAAACATAAGATATAGGCCCTTTTCAGCCGTTCTGCGCTTACTACGAACTTTGCCATTAAAAATCGAGTTTTGATCAAAGATTATGTATTTCACCTTATAAAAGTGTCAGAACGTGAAAAAAAAAGTTTTGAAAAAATGCCATTGGTAATGCATTAGACACGATAATTTCGCTCAAAACATAAGATATAGGCCCTTTTCAGCCGTTCTGCGCTTACTACGAACTTTGCCATTAAAAATCGAGTTTTGATCAAAGATTTTTCTTTTTGATTCTAAACATGTCTACTAAGTGTATTTCACCTTATAAAAGTGTCAGAACGTGAAAAAAAAAGTTTTGAAAAAATGCCATTGGTAATGCATTAGACACGATAATTTCGCTCAAAACATAAGATATAGGCCCTTTTCAGCCGTTCTGCGCTTACTACGAACTTTGCCATTAAAAATCGAGTTTTGATCAAAGATTTTTCTTTTTGATTCTAAACATGTCTACTAAGTGTATTTCACCTTATAAAAGTGTCAGAACGTGAAAAAAAAAGTTTTGAAAAAATGCCATTGGTAATGCATTAGACACGATAATTTCGCTCAAAACATAAGATATAGGCCCTTTTCAGCCGTTCTGCGCTTACTACGAACTTTGCCATTAAAAATCGAGTTTTGATCAAAGATTTTTCTTTTTGATTCTAAACATGTCTACTAAGTGTATTTCACCTTATAAAAGTGTCAGAACGTGAAAAAAAAAGTTTTGAAAAAATGCCATTGGTAATGCATTAGACACGATAATTTCGCTCAAAACATAAGATATAGGCCCTTTTCAGCCGTTCTGCGCTTACTACGAACTTTGCCATTAAAAATCGAGTTTTGATCAAAGATTTTTCTTTTTGATTCTAAACATGTCTACTAAGTGTATTTCACCTTATAAAAGTGTCAGAACGTGAAAAAAAAGTTTTGAAAAAATGCCATTGGTAATGCATTAGACACGATAATTTCGCTCAAAACATAAGATATAGGCCCTTTTCAGCCGTTCTGCGCTTACTACGAACTTTGCCATTAAAAATCGAGTTTTGATCAAAGATGTATTTCACCTTATAAAAGTGTCAGAACGTGAAAAAAAAAGTTTTGAAAAAATGCCATTGGTAATGCATTAGACACGATAATTTCGCTCAAAACATAAGATATAGGCCCTTTTCAGCCGTTCTGCGCTTACTACGAACTTTGCCATTAAAAATCGAGTTTTGATCAAAGATTTTTCTTTTTGATTCTAAACATGTCTACTAAGTGTATTTCACCTTATAAAAGTGTCAGAACGTGAAAAAAAAAGTTTTGAAAAAATGCCATTGGTAATGCATTAGACACGATAATTTCGCTCAAAACATAAGATATAGGCCCTTTTCAGCCGTTCTGCGCTTACTACGAACTTTGCCATTAAAAATCGAGTTTTGATCAAAGATTTTTCTTTTTGATTCTAAACATGTCTACTAAGTGTATTTCACCTTATAAAAGTGTCAGAACGTGAAAAAAAAAGTTTTGAAAAAATGCCATTGGTAATGCATTAGACACGATAATTTCGCTCAAAACATAAGATATAGGCCCTTTTCAGCCGTTCTGCGCTTACTACGAACTTTGCCATTAAAAATCGAGTTTTGATCAAAGATTTTTCTTTTTGATTCTAAACATGTCTACTAAGTGTATTTCACCTTATAAAAGTGTCAGAACGTGAAAAAAAAAGTTTTGAAAAAATGCCATTGGTAATGCATTAGACACGATAATTTCGCTCAAAACATAAGATATAGGCCCTTTTCAGCCGTTCTGCGCTTACTACGAACTTTGCCATTAAAAATCGAGTTTTGATCAAAGATTTTTCTTTTTGATTCTAAACATGTCTACTAAGTGTATTTCACCTTATAAAAGTGTCAGAACGTGAAAAAAAAAGTTTTGAAAAAATGCCATTGGTAATGCATTAGACACGATAATTTCGCTCAAAACATAAGATATAGGCCCTTTTCAGCCGTTCTGCGCTTACTACGAACTTTGCCATTAAAAATCGAGTTTTGATCAAAGATTTTTCTTTTTGATTCTAAACATGTCTACTAAGTGTATTTCACCTTATAAAAGTGTCAGAACGTGAAAAAAAAAGTTTTGAAAAAATGCCATTGGTAATGCATTAGACACGATAATTTCGCTCAAAACATAAGATATAGGCCCTTTTCAGCCGTTCTGCGCTTACTACGAACTTTGCCATTAAAAATCGAGTTTTGATCAAAGATTTTTCTTTTTGATTCTAAACATGTCTACTAAGTGTATTTCACCTTATAAAAGTGTCAGAACGTGAAAAAAAAAGTTTTGAAAAAATGCCATTGGTAATGCATTAGACACGATAATTTCGCTCAAAACATAAGATATAGGCCCTTTTCAGCCGTTCTGCGCTTACTACGAACTTTGCCATTAAAAATCGAGTTTTGATCAAAGATTTTTCTTTTTGATTCTAAACATGTCTACTAAGTGTATTTCACCTTATAAAAGTGTCAGAACGTGAAAAAAAAAGTTTTGAAAAAATGCCATTGGTAATGCATTAGACACGATAATTTCGCTCAAAACATAAGATATAGGCCCTTTTCAGCCGTTCTGCGCTTACTACGAACTTTGCCATTAAAAATCGAGTTTTGATCAAAGATGTATTTCACCTAATAAAAAAAGTGTCAGAACGTGAAAAAAAAAGTTTTGAAAAAATGCCATTGGTAATGCATTAGACACGATAATTTCGCTCAAAACATAAGATATAGGCCCTTTTCAGCCGTTCTGCGCTTACTACGAACTTTGCCATTAAAAATCGAGTTTTGATCAAAGATTTTTCTTTTTGATTCTAAACATGTCTACTAAGTGTATTTCACCTTATAAAAGTGTCAGAACGTGAAAAAAAAAGTTTTGAAAAAATGCCATTGGTAATGCATTAGACACGATAATTTCGCTCAAAACATAAGATATAGGCCCTTTTCAGCCGTTCTGCGCTTACTACGAACTTTGCCATTAAAAATCGAGTTTTGATCAAAGATTTTTCTTTTTGATTCTAAACATGTCTACTAAGTGTATTTCACCTTATAAAAGTGTCAGAACGTGAAAAAAAAAGTTTTGAAAAAATGCCATTGGTAATGCATTAGACACGATAATTTCGCTCAAAACATAAGATATAGGCCCTTTTCAGCCGTTCTGCGCTTACTACGAACTTTGCCATTAAAAATCGAGTTTTGATCAAAGATTTTTCTTTTTGATTCTAAACATGTCTACTAAGTGTATTTCACCTTATAAAAGTGTCAGAACGTGAAAAAAAAAGTTTTGAAAAAATGCCATTGGTAATGCATTAGACACGATAATTTCGCTCAAAACATAAGATATAGGCCCTTTTCAGCCGTTCTGCGCTTACTACGAACTTTGCCATTAAAAATCGAGTTTTGATCAAAGATTTTTCTTTTTGATTCTAAACATGTCTACTAAGTGTATTTCACCTTATAAAAGTGTCAGAACGTGAAAAAAAAGTTTTGAAAAAATGCCATTGGTAATGCATTAGACACGATAATTTCGCTCAAAACATAAGATATAGGCCCTTTTCAGCCGTTCTGCGCTTACTACGAACTTTGCCATTAAAAATCGAGTTTTGATCAAAGATTTTTCTTTTTGATTCTAAACATGTCTACTAAGTGTATTTCACCTTATAAAAGTGTCAGAACGTGAAAAAAAAAGTTTTGAAAAAATGCCATTGGTAATGCATTAGACACGATAATTTCGCTCAAAACATAAGATATAGGCCCTTTTCAGCCGTTCTGCGCTTACTACGAACTTTGCCATTAAAAATCGAGTTTTGATCAAAGATTTTTCTTTTTGATTCTAAACATGTCTACTAAGTGTATTTCACCTTATAAAAGTGTCAGAACGTGAAAAAAAAAGTTTTGAAAAAATGCCATTGGTAATGCATTAGACACGATAATTTCGCTCAAAACATAAGATATAGGCCCTTTTCAGCCGTTCTGCGCTTACTACGAACTTTGCCATTAAAAATCGAGTTTTGATCAAAGATTTTTCTTTTTGATTCTAAACATGTCTACTAAGTGTATTTCACCTTATAAAAGTGTCAGAACGTGAAAAAAAAAGTTTTGAAAAAATGCCATTGGTAATGCATTAGACACGATAATTTCGCTCAAAACATAAGATATAGGCCCTTTTCAGCCGTTCTGCGCTTACTACGAACTTTGCCATTAAAAATCGAGTTTTGATCAAAGATTTTTCTTTTTGATTCTAAACATGTCTACTAAGTGTATTTCACCTTATAAAAGTGTCAGAACGTGAAAAAAAAAGTTTTGAAAAAATGCCATTGGTAATGCATTAGACACGATAATTTCGCTCAAAACATAAGATATAGGCCCTTTTCAGCCGTTCTGCGCTTACTACGAACTTTGCCATTAAAAATCGAGTTTTGATCAAAGATTTTTCTTTTTGATTCTAAACATGTCTACTAAGTGTATTTCACCTTATAAAAGTGTCAGAACGTGAAAAAAAAGTTTTGAAAAAATGCCATTGGTAATGCATTAGACACGATAATTTCGCTCAAAACATAAGATATAGGCCCTTTTCAGCCGTTCTGCGCTTACTACGAACTTTGCCATTAAAAATCGAGTTTTGATCAAAGATTTTTCTTTTTGATTCTAAACATGTCTACTAAGTGTATTTCACCTTATAAAAGTGTCAGAACGTGAAAAAAAAAGTTTTGAAAAAATGCCATTGGTAATGCATTAGACACGATAATTTCGCTCAAAACATAAGATATAGGCCCTTTTCAGCCGTTCTGCGCTTACTACGAACTTTGCCATTAAAAATCGAGTTTTGATCAAAGATTTTTCTTTTTGATTCTAAACATGTCTACTAAGTGTATTTCACCTTATAAAAGTGTCAGAACGTGAAAAAAAAAGTTTTGAAAAAATGCCATTGGTAATGCATTAGACACGATAATTTCGCTCAAAACATAAGATATAGGCCCTTTTCAGCCGTTCTGCGCTTACTACGAACTTTGCCATTAAAAATCGAGTTTTGATCAAAGATTTTTCTTTTTGATTCTAAACATGTCTACTAAGTGTATTTCACCTTATAAAAGTGTCAGAACGTGAAAAAAAAAGTTTTGAAAAAATGCCATTGGTAATGCATTAGACACGATAATTTCGCTCAAAACATAAGATATAGGCCCTTTTCAGCCGTTCTGCGCTTACTACGAACTTTGCCATTAAAAATCGAGTTTTGATCAAAGATTTTTCTTTTTGATTCTAAACATGTCTACTAAGTGTATTTCACCTTATAAAAGTGTCAGAACGTGAAAAAAAAAGTTTTGAAAAAATGCCATTGGTAATGCATTAGACACGATAATTTCGCTCAAAACATAAGATATAGGCCCTTTTCAGCCGTTCTGCGCTTACTACGAACTTTGCCATTAAAAATCGAGTTTTGATCAAAGATTTTTCTTTTTGATTCTAAACATGTCTACTAAGTGTATTTCACCTTATAAAAGTGTCAGAACGTGAAAAAAAAAGTTTTGAAAAAATGCCATTGGTAATGCATTAGACACGATAATTTCGCTCAAAACATAAGATATAGGCCCTTTTCAGCCGTTCTGCGCTTACTACGAACTTTGCCATTAAAAATCGAGTTTTGATCAAAGATTTTTCTTTTTGATTCTAAACATGTCTACTAAGTGTATTTCACCTTATAAAAGTGTCAGAACGTGAAAAAAAAAGTTTTGAAAAAATGCCATTGGTAATGCATTAGACACGATAATTTCGCTCAAAACATAAGATATAGGCCCTTTTCAGCCGTTCTGCGCTTACTACGAACTTTGCCATTAAAAATCGAGTTTTGATCAAAGATTTTTCTTTTTGATTCTAAACATGTCTACTAAGTGTATTTCACCTTATAAAAGTGTCAGAACGTGAAAAAAAAAGTTTTGAAAAAATGCCATTGGTAATGCATTAGACACGATAATTTCGCTCAAAACATAAGATATAGGCCCTTTTCAGCCGTTCTGCGCTTACTACGAACTTTGCCATTAAAAATCGAGTTTTGATCAAAGATTTTTCTTTTTGATTCTAAACATGTCTACTAAGTGTATTTCACCTTATAAAAGTGTCAGAACGTGAAAAAAAAGTTTTGAAAAAATGCCATTGGTAATGCATTAGACACGATAATTTCGCTCAAAACATAAGATATAGGCCCTTTTCAGCCGTTCTGCGCTTACTACGAACTTTGCCATTAAAAATCGAGTTTTGATCAAAGATTTTTCTTTTTGATTCTAAACATGTCTACTAAGTGTATTTCACCTTATAAAAGTGTCAGAACGTGAAAAAAAAAGTTTTGAAAAAATGCCATTGGTAATGCATTAGACACGATAATTTCGCTCAAAACATAAGATATAGGCCCTTTTCAGCCGTTCTGCGCTTACTACGAACTTTGCCATTAAAAATCGAGTTTTGATCAAAGATTTTTCTTTTTGATTCTAAACATGTCTACTAAGTGTATTTCACCTTATAAAAGTGTCAGAACGTGAAAAAAAAAGTTTTGAAAAAATGCCATTGGTAATGCATTAGACACGATAATTTCGCTCAAAACATAAGATATAGGCCCTTTTCAGCCGTTCTGCGCTTACTACGAACTTTGCCATTAAAAATCGAGTTTTGATCAAAGATTTTTCTTTTTGATTCTAAACATGTCTACTAAGTGTATTTCACCTTATAAAAGTGTCAGAACGTGAAAAAAAAAGTTTTGAAAAAATGCCATTGGTAATGCATTAGACACGATAATTTCGCTCAAAACATAAGATATAGGCCCTTTTCAGCCGTTCTGCGCTTACTACGAACTTTGCCATTAAAAATCGAGTTTTGATCAAAGATTTTTCTTTTTGATTCTAAACATGTCTACTAAGTGTATTTCACCTTATAAAAGTGTCAGAACGTGAAAAAAAAGTTTTGAAAAAATGCCATTGGTAATGCATTAGACACGATAATTTCGCTCAAAACATAAGATATAGGCCCTTTTCAGCCGTTCTGCGCTTACTACGAACTTTGCCATTAAAAATCGAGTTTTGATCAAAGATGTATTTCACCTTATAAAAGTGTCAGAACGTGAAAAAAAAAGTTTTGAAAAAATGCCATTGGTAATGCATTAGACACGATAATTTCGCTCAAAACATAAGATATAGGCCCTTTTCAGCCGTTCTGCGCTTACTACGAACTTTGCCATTAAAAATCGAGTTTTGATCAAAGATTTTTCTTTTTGATTCTAAACATGTCTACTAAGTGTATTTCACCTTATAAAAGTGTCAGAACGTGAAAAAAAAAGTTTTGAAAAAATGCCATTGGTAATGCATTAGACACGATAATTTCGCTCAAAACATAAGATATAGGCCCTTTTCAGCCGTTCTGCGCTTACTACGAACTTTGCCATTAAAAATCGAGTTTTGATCAAAGATTTTTCTTTTTGATTCTAAACATGTCTACTAAGTGTATTTCACCTTATAAAGTGTCAGAACGTGAAAAAAAAAGTTTTGAAAAAATGCCATTGGTAATGCATTAGACACGATAATTTCGCTCAAAACATAAGATATAGGCCCTTTTCAGCCGTTCTGCGCTTACTACGAACTTTGCCATTAAAAATCGAGTTTTGATCAAAGATTTTTCTTTTTGATTCTAAACATGTCTACTAAGTGTATTTCACCTTATAAAAGTGTCAGAACGTGAAAAAAAAAGTTTTGAAAAAATGCCATTGGTAATGCATTAGACACGATAATTTCGCTCAAAACATAAGATATAGGCCCTTTTCAGCCGTTCTGCGCTTACTACGAACTTTGCCATTAAAAATCGAGTTTTGATCAAAGATTTTTCTTTTTGATTCTAAACATGTCTACTAAGTGTATTTCACCTTATAAAAGTGTCAGAACGTGAAAAAAAAGTTTTGAAAAAATGCCATTGGTAATGCATTAGACACGATAATTTCGCTCAAAACATAAGATATAGGCCCTTTTCAGCCGTTCTGCGCTTACTACGAACTTTGCCATTAAAAATCGAGTTTTGATCAAAGATTTTTCTTTTTGATTCTAAACATGTCTACTAAGTGTATTTCACCTTATAAAAGTGTCAGAACGTGAAAAAAAAAGTTTTGAAAAAATGCCATTGGTAATGCATTAGACACGATAATTTCGCTCAAAACATAAGATATAGGCCCTTTTCAGCCGTTCTGCGCTTACTACGAACTTTGCCATTAAAAATCGAGTTTTGATCAAAGATTTTTCTTTTTGATTCTAAACATGTCTACTAAGTGTATTTCACCTTATAAAAGTGTCAGAACGTGAAAAAAAAGTTTTGAAAAAATGCCATTGGTAATGCATTAGACACGATAATTTCGCTCAAAACATAAGATATAGGCCCTTTTCAGCCGTTCTGCGCTTACTACGAACTTTGCCATTAAAAATCGAGTTTTGATCAAAGATTTTTCTTTTTGATTCTAAACATGTCTACTAAGTGTATTTCACCTTATAAAAGTGTCAGAACGTGAAAAAAAAAGTTTTGAAAAAATGCCATTGGTAATGCATTAGACACGATAATTTCGCTCAAAACATAAGATATAGGCCCTTTTCAGCCGTTCTGCGCTTACTACGAACTTTGCCATTAAAAATCGAGTTTTGATCAAAGATGTATTTCACCTTATAAAAGTGTCAGAACGTGAAAAAAAAAGTTTTGAAAAAATGCCATTGGTAATGCATTAGACACGATAATTTCGCTCAAAACATAAGATATAGGCCCTTTTCAGCCGTTCTGCGCTTACTACGAACTTTGCCATTAAAAATCGAGTTTTGATCAAAGATTTTTCTTTTTGATTCTAAACATGTCTACTAAGTGTATTTCACCTTATAAAAGTGTCAGAACGTGAAAAAAAAGTTTTGAAAAAATGCCATTGGTAATGCATTAGACACGATAATTTCGCTCAAAACATAAGATATAGGCCCTTTTCAGCCGTTCTGCGCTTACTACGAACTTTGCCATTAAAAATCGAGTTTTGATCAAAGATTTTTCTTTTTGATTCTAAACATGTCTACTAAGTGTATTTCACCTTATAAAAGTGTCAGAACGTGAAAAAAAAGTTTTGAAAAAATACCATTGGTAATGCATTAGACACGATAATTTCGCTCAAAACATAAGATATAGGCCCTTTTCAGCCGTTCTGCGCTTACTACGAACTTTGCCATTAAAAATCGAGTTTTGATCAAAGATTTTTCTTTTTGATTCTAAACATGTCTACTAAGTGTATTTCACCTTATAAAAGTGTCAGAACGTGAAAAAAAAAGTTTTGAAAAAATGCCATTGGTAATGCATTAGACACGATAATTTCGCTCAAAACATAAGATATAGGCCCTTTTCAGCCGTTCTGCGCTTACTACGAACTTTGCCATTAAAAATCGAGTTTTGATCAAAGATTTTTCTTTTTGATTCTAAACATGTCTACTAAGTGTATTTCACCTTATAAAAGTGTCAGAACGTGAAAAAAAAAGTTTTGAAAAAATGCCATTGGTAATGCATTAGACACGATAATTTCGCTCAAAACATAAGATATAGGCCCTTTTCAGCCGTTCTGCGCTTACTACGAACTTTGCCATTAAAAATCGAGTTTTGATCAAAGATTTTTCTTTTTGATTCTAAACATGTCTACTAAGTGTATTTCACCTTATAAAAGTGTCAGAACGTGAAAAAAAAGTTTTGAAAAAATGCCATTGGTAATGCATTAGACACGATAATTTCGCTCAAAACATAAGATATAGGCCCTTTTCAGCCGTTCTGCGCTTACTACGAACTTTGCCATTAAAAATCGAGTTTTGATCAAAGATTTTTCTTTTTGATTCTAAACATGTCTACTAAGTGTATTTCACCTTATAAAAGTGTCAGAACGTGAAAAAAAAAGTTTTGAAAAAATGCCATTGGTAATGCATTAGACACGATAATTTCGCTCAAAACATAAGATATAGGCCCTTTTCAGCCGTTCTGCGCTTACTACGAACTTTGCCATTAAAAATCGAGTTTTGATCAAAGATTTTTCTTTTTGATTCTAAACATGTCTACTAAGTGTATTTCACCTTATAAAAGTGTCAGAACGTGAAAAAAAAAGTTTTGAAAAAATGCCATTGGTAATGCATTAGACACGATAATTTCGCTCAAAACATAAGATATAGGCCCTTTTCAGCCGTTCTGCGCTTACTACGAACTTTGCCATTAAAAATCGAGTTTTGATCAAAGATTTTTCTTTTTGATTCTAAACATGTCTACTAAGTGTATTTCACCTTATAAAAGTGTCAGAACGTGAAAAAAAAAGTTTTGAAAAAATGCCATTGGTAATGCATTAGACACGATAATTTCGCTCAAAACATAAGATATAGGCCCTTTTCAGCCGTTCTGCGCTTACTACGAACTTTGCCATTAAAAATCGAGTTTTGATCAAAGATTTTTCTTTTTGATTCTAAACATGTCTACTAAGTGTATTTCACCTTATAAAAGTGTCAGAACGTGAAAAAAAAGTTTTGAAAAAATGCCATTGGTAATGCATTAGACACGATAATTTCGCTCAAAACATAAGATATAGACCCTTTTCAGCCGTTCTGCGCTTACTACGAACTTTGCCATTAAAAATCGAGTTTTGATCAAAGATTTTTCTTTTTGATTCTAAACATGTCTACTAAGTGTATTTCACCTTATAAAAGTGTCAGAACGTGAAAAAAAAAGTTTTTAAAAAATGCCATTGGTAATGCATTAGACACGATAATTTCGCTCAAAACATAAGATATAGGCCCTTTTCAGCCGTTCTGCGCTTACTACGAACTTTGCCATTAAAAATCGAGTTTTGATCAAAGATTTTTCTTTTTGATTCTAAACATGTCTACTAAGTGTATTTCACCTTATAAAAGTGTCAGAACGTGAAAAAAAAGGTTTTGAAAAAATGCCATTGGTAATGCATTAGACACGATAATTTCGCTCAAAACATAAGATATAGGCCCTTTTCAGCCGTTCTGCGCTTACTACGAACTTTGCCATTAAAAATCGAGTTTTGATCAAAGATTTTTCTTTTTGATTCTAAACATGTCTACTAAGTGTATTTCACCTTATGAAAGTGTCAGAACGTGAAAAAAAAAGTTTTGAAAAAATGCCATTGGTAATGCATTAGACACGATAATTTCGCTCAAAACATAAGATATAGGCCCTTTTCAGCCGTTCTGCGCTTACTACGAACTTTGCCATTAAAAATCGAGTTTTGATCAAAGATTTTTCTTTTTGATTCTAAACATGTCTACTAAGTGTATTTCACCTTATAAAAGTGTCAGAACGTGAAAAAAAAAGTTTTGAAAAAATGCCATTGGTAATGCATTAGATGTCTGCGGACCCTACGGCCTAGGAACTCCCAACGACAGAGGGGAACGGCTGGTGGAATTCTGCCAAGAGAATGGTCTCTTCATAACCAACACAGCCTTCAAGCATCACGAGAGGAGGCGCTACACATGGCTGTCCCCAGGATGCAGGTACAGGAACCAGATCGACTTCATCCTCATCGGTAAGAGATGGAGGAAGTGCGTCACAAACTCCCGTGCCTACCCTGGACCTGACTGTGGATCAGACCACAACATGGTGGGAGCAAGCCTCAGGCTCAGGATAAAGAAGTGTGGCAGGAGTAAACGAAGAACTCTCCTTAACCTAGAGGCACTGGAGTCATCAGCAGTACGGGAAACCTTCAACATTGAAGTCCAAAACAGATTTGAGGCTCTCAACCTACTTGAAGAGGAAAGAACACCGGATGAGTTCTCAACCTCCTTCACAGAAGCTATCAAAGCTGCAGCAGAGAAAGTGCTGGGGAAGGCCCCTAGGAAAGCAAACCACCCATGGATATCACAGGACACTCTTGACCTGATAGACAGAAGGCGGAAGCTGAAGACGCAGCGCAACACAGAAAGTGGAGACTTGCTCTACAGGGAGGTGGACAAACAAGTCCAAAGACAGGCAAGAGCAGACAAGGAAAGGTGGCTGGAAGAGCAGTGTGCTGAGATGGAGAGGGGCCTTGGAAGTAACAGCTCACTCAGGAAGTCCTTCAGCATCATAAAGTCGCTGCGGAGAGGTTTCCAACCTAAGCAAAGGAACATCAGGAGCGAGGATAACCGGGTGCTCACTGATCTCCAGAGCATTTTACAGCGATGGAAACAGTACTGCGAACAACTGTACCAAGACAATACACTTCACTCTGTTACTGATGACGAACAGGACAGTGAGGAGACAGTAGACGAACACTTCCCGGAAATTCTAGAATCTGAAGTAGAGTTTGCCATCAAGCGTCTACCAAAGAACAAAGCAGCTGGCGTAGATGACCTTCCAGGTGAACTTCTGAAAACTGACAACCCAACTGTGACAAAAGCCCTGTGCAACCTCTGCAACAAGGTCCTGAGGACTGGAGAATGGCCCACAGACTGGGTACGGTCAGTCTTCATCACCATCCCCAAGAAGCCAGGAACCACGGACTGTTCAGAGCATCGCACCATCGCCCTGATATCCCACGTCAGCAAGATTCTACTGCGCATCCTGCTGAAGCGTATGGAGGGGGTGGCAGACAGGGAATTTGCTGAGGAACAGATGGGGTTCAGGAAGAAAGTGGGAACCAGGGACCAGATTTTCAACATCAGGATCCTCATGGAGAAAGCACGTGAGAGCAATGTAAGTCTTCATATGGCATTTATTGACTATCAAAAAGCCTTTGACTCAGTAAAACACAATATTCTCTGGAGAGTGATGGAAAGAATGGGAGTCCCCAAGTACATCACCAACTCACTACGACAGCTGTACAGACGTCAGCAGGCTGCAGTGAGAGTAGAGGAGGAGCTGTCCGACTGGTTTGAAGTCACCAAAGGCGTGCGGCAGGGATGCCTGGTCTCTCCAGCCTGTTTCAACTTCTACTCTGAAGCAGTGATGAGGGAGTCGGCCGACGAACTCTCCTGGATTGGCGTCAACATCAGTGGAAGGCTCATTAACAACCTGAGGTTCGCAGATGACATTGGCCTGATAGCAACATCACCAGAGCGACTGCAGGAGCTGTTGGACCTAGTAAATACAGTGTCCATGGAGTATAGCCTGGAGATTAGCACCAAGAAGACCAAGGTCATGGCTGCAACCAAACAGCCCACAGAACTGAAGATCTTCTGCCAGGGGGTCCAGCTAGAGCAAGTACCAACCTTCAAGTACCTGGGTGCCATTATTGATGGATCAGCGGGAAGTAGCCGAGAGATCCAGGCACGCTTGGGAGCAGCGCGGACAGCCCTTGGTTCTCTGGAGTCCATCTGGAAGGACAGAGCTCTAAGAAAGTCCACCAAGCTGAGGGTACTGAGGGCACTGGTCTGGCCTGTAGCGACCTATGGATGTGAAGCTTGGACACTCCACGCCAAAGACACTCAGAAGATACAAGCCTTTGAAATGAAGTGCTACAGGAAACTGCTCAGGGTCAGCTGGACTGAACACCGCACCAACGACTCAGTACTAGCTGAACTTGGAATAACACGAACACTCCTAAACCTGGTGAAAAGGAGGAAGTTACAGTACTTTGGCCATGTCACTAGGGCACAGAACATCACGACCCACAGACTGCAGGGAAAGATCAACGGTACCAGAAGCAGGGGGAGACCACGAAGGAGATGGAGTGATGACATTAGGGACTGGACAGGCAGCTCCCTGGCGGAATGCACCCAGACGGCTAAAAACAGGGAGGAATGGCGTAGACTTGTGCTGGAGACAACCATAGTCCCCAACCCTCCTGATGAGGATGGGACTGGGTGAGGTGAGGTGTGAATGCATTAGACACGATAATTTCGCTCAAAACATAAGATATAGGCCCTTTTCAGCCGTTCTGCGCTTACTACGAACTTTGCCATTAAAAATCGAGTTTTGATCAAAGATTTTTCTTTTTGATTCTAAACATGTCTACTAAGTGTATTTCACCTTATAAAAGTGTCAGAACGTGAAAAAAAAGTTTTGAAAAAATGCCATTGCTAATGCATTAGACACGATAATTTCGCTCAAAACATAAGATATAGGCCCTTTTCAGCCGTTCTGCGCTTACTACGAACTTTGCCATTAAAAATCGAGTTTTGATCAAAGATTTTTCTTTTTGATTCTAAACATGTCTACTAAGTGTATTTCACCTTATAAAAGTGTCAGAACGTGAAAAAAAAGTTTTGAAAAAATGCCATTGGTAATGCATTAGACACGATAATTTCGCTCAAAACATAAGATATAGGCCCTTTTCAGCCGTTCTGCGCTTACTACGAACTTTGCCATTAAAAATCGGGTTTTGATCAAAGATTTTTCTTTTTGATTCTAAACATGTCTACTAAGTGTATTTCACCTTATAAAAGTGTCAGAACGTGAAAAAAAAGTTTTGAAAAAATACCATTGGTAATGCATTTGACACGATAATTTCGCTCAAAACATAAGATATAGGCCCTTTTCAGCCGTTCTGCGCTTACTACGAACTTTGCCATTAAAAATCGAGTTTTGATCAAAGATTTTTCTTTTTGATTCTAAACATGTCTACTAAGTGTATTTCACCTTATAAAAGTGTCAGAACGTGAAAAAAAAGTTTTGAAAAAATGCCATTGGCAATGCATTAGGCACGATAATTTCGCTCAAAACATAAGATATAGGCCCTTTTCAGCCGTTCTGCGCTTACTACGAACTTTGCCATTAAAAATCGAGTTTTGATCAAAGATTTTTCTTTTTGATTCTAAACATGTCTACTAAGTGTATTTCACCTTATAAAAGTGTCAGAACGTGAAAAAAAAAGTTTTGAAAAAATGCCATTGGTAATGCATTAGACACGATAATTTCGCTCAAAACATAAGATATAGGCCCTTTTCAGCCGTTCTGCGCTTACTACGAACTTTGCCATTAAAAATCGAGTTTTGATCAAAGATTTTTCTTTTTGATTCTAAACATGTCTACTAAGTGTATTTCACCTTATAAAAGTGTCAGAACGTGAAAAAAAAAGTTTTGAAAAAATGCCATTGGTAATGCATTAGACACGATAATTTCGCTCAAAACATAAGATATAGGCCCTTTTCAGCCGTTCTGCGCTTACTACGAACTTTGCCATTAAAAATCGAGTTTTGATCAAAGATTTTTCTTTTTGATTCTAAACATGTCTACTAAGTGTATTTCACCTTATAAAAGTGTCAGAACGTGAAAAAAAAGTTTTGAAAAAATGCCATTGGTAATGCATTAGACACGATAATTTCGCTCAAAACATAAGATATAGACCCTTTTCAGCCGTTCTGCGCTTACTACGAACTTTGCCATTAAAAATCGAGTTTTGATCAAAGATTTTTCTTTTTGATTCTAAACATGTCTACTAAGTGTATTTCACCTTATAAAAGTGTCAGAACGTGAAAAAAAAAGTTTTTAAAAAATGCCATTGGTAATGCATTAGACACGATAATTTCGCTCAAAACATAAGATATAGGCCCTTTTCAGCCGTTCTGCGCTTACTACGAACTTTGCCATTAAAAATCGAGTTTTGATCAAAGATTTTTCTTTTTGATTCTAAACATGTCTACTAAGTGTATTTCACCTTATAAAAGTGTCAGAACGTGAAAAAAAAGGTTTTGAAAAAATGCCATTGGTAATGCATTAGACACGATAATTTCGCTCAAAACATAAGATATAGGCCCTTTTCAGCCGTTCTGCGCTTACTACGAACTTTGCCATTAAAAATCGAGTTTTGATCAAAGATTTTTCTTTTTGATTCTAAACATGTCTACTAAGTGTATTTCACCTTATAAAAGTGTCAGAACGTGAAAAAAAAGTTTTGAAAAAATGCCATTGGTAATGCATTAGGCACGATAATTTCGCTCAAAACATAAGATATAGGCCCTTTTCAGCCGTTCTGCGCTTACTACGAACTTTGCCATTAAAAATCGAGTTTTGATCAAAGATTTTTCTTTTTGATTCTAAACATGTCTACTAAGTGTATTTCACCTTATAAAAGTGTCAGAACGTGAAAAAAAAAGTTTTGAAAAAATGCCATTGGTAATGCATTAGACACGATAATTTCGCTCAAAACATAAGATATAGGCCCTTTTCAGCCGTTCTGCGCTTACTACGAACTTTGCCATTAAAAATCGAGTTTTGATCAAAGATTTTTCTTTTTGATTCTAAACATGTCTACTAAGTGTATTTCACCTTATAAAAGCGTCAGAACGTGAAAAAAAAAGTTTTGAAAAAATGCCATTAGTAATGCATTAGACACGATAATTTCGCTCAAAACATAAGATATAGGCCCTTTTCAGCCGTTCTGCGCTTACTACGAACTTTGCCATTAAAAATCGAGTTTTGATCAAAGATTTTTCTTTTTGATTCTAAACATGTCTACTAAGTGTATTTCACCTTATAAAAGTGTCAGAACGTGAAAAAAAAAGTTTTGAAAAAATGCCATTGGTAATGCATTAGACACGATAATTTCGCTCAAAACATAAGATATAGGCCCTTTTCAGCCGTTCTGCGCTTACTACGAACTTTGCCATTAAAAATCGAGTTTTGATCAAAGATTTTTCTTTTTGATTCTAAACATGTCTACTAAGTGTATTTCACCTTATAAAAGTGTCAGAACGTGAAAAAAAAGTTTTGAAAAAATGCCATTGGTAATGCATTAGACACGATAATTTCGCTCAAAACATAAGATATAGACCCTTTTCAGCCGTTCTGCGCTTACTACGAACTTTGCCATTAAAAATCGAGTTTTGATCAAAGATTTTTCTTTTTGATTCTAAACATGTCTACTAAGTGTATTTCACCTTATAAAAGTGTCAGAACGTGAAAAAAAAAGTTTTTAAAAAATGCCATTGGTAATGCATTAGACACGATAATTTCGCTCAAAACATAAGATATAGGCCCTTTTCAGCCGTTCTGCGCTTACTACGAACTTTGCCATTAAAAATCGAGTTTTGATCAAAGATTTTTCTTTTTGATTCTAAACATGTCTACTAAGTGTATTTCACCTTATAAAAGTGTCAGAACGTGAAAAAAAAGGTTTTGAAAAAATGCCATTGGTAATGCATTAGACACGATAATTTCGCTCAAAACATAAGATATAGGCCCTTTTCAGCCGTTCTGCGCTTACTACGAACTTTGCCATTAAAAATCGAGTTTTGATCAAAGATTTTTCTTTTTGATTCTAAACATGTCTACTAAGTGTATTTCACCTTATGAAAGTGTCAGAACGTGAAAAAAAAAGTTTTGAAAAAATGCCATTGGTAATGCATTAGACACGATAATTTCGCTCAAAACATAAGATATAGGCCCTTTTCAGCCGTTCTGCGCTTACTACGAACTTTGCCATTAAAAATCGAGTTTTGATCAAAGATTTTTCTTTTTGATTCTAAACATGTCTACTAAGTGTATTTCACCTTATAAAAGCGTCAGAACGTGAAAAAAAAAGTTTTGAAAAAATGCCATTAGTAATGCATTAGACACGATAATTTCGCTCAAAACATAAGATATAGGCCCTTTTCAGCCGTTCTGCGCTTACTACGAACTTTGCCATTAAAAATCGAGTTTTGATCAAAGATTTTTCTTTTTGATTCTAAACATGTCTACTAAGTGTATTTCACCTTATAAAAGTGTCAGAACGTGAAAAAAAAAGTTTTGAAAAAATGCCATTGGTAATGCATTAGACACGATAATTTCGCTCAAAACATAAGATATAGGCCCTTTTCAGCCGTTCTGCGCTTACTACGAACTTTGCCATTAAAAATCGAGTTTTGATCAAAGATTTTTCTTTTTGATTCTAAACATGTCTACTAAGTGTATTTCACCTTATAAAAGTGTCAGAACGTGAAAAAAAAGTTTTGAAAAAATGCCATTGGTAATGCATTAGACACGATAATTTCGCTCAAAACATAAGATATAGACCCTTTTCAGCCGTTCTGCGCTTACTACGAACTTTGCCATTAAAAATCGAGTTTTGATCAAAGATTTTTCTTTTTGATTCTAAACATGTCTACTAAGTGTATTTCACCTTATAAAAGTGTCAGAACGTGAAAAAAAAAGTTTTTAAAAAATGCCATTGGTAATGCATTAGACACGATAATTTCGCTCAAAACATAAGATATAGGCCCTTTTCAGCCGTTCTGCGCTTACTACGAACTTTGCCATTAAAAATCGAGTTTTGATCAAAGATTTTTCTTTTTGATTCTAAACATGTCTACTAAGTGTATTTCACCTTATAAAAGTGTCAGAACGTGAAAAAAAAGGTTTTGAAAAAATGCCATTGGTAATGCATTAGACACGATAATTTCGCTCAAAACATAAGATATAGGCCCTTTTCAGCCGTTCTGCGCTTACTACGAACTTTGCCATTAAAAATCGAGTTTTGATCAAAGATTTTTCTTTTTGATTCTAAACATGTCTACTAAGTGTATTTCACCTTATGAAAGTGTCAGAACGTGAAAAAAAAAGTTTTGAAAAAATGCCATTGGTAATGCATTAGACACGATAATTTCGCTCAAAACATAAGATATAGGCCCTTTTCAGCCGTTCTGCGCTTACTACGAACTTTACCATTAAAAATCGAGTTTTGATCAAAGATTTTTCTTTTTGATTCTAAACATGTCTACTAAGTGTATTTCACCTTATAAAAGTGTCAGAACGTGAAAAAAAAGTTTTGAAAAAATGCCATTGGTAATGCATTAGACACGATAATTTCGCTCAAAACATAAGATATAGGCCCTTTTCAGCCGTTCTGCGCTTACTACGAACTTTGCCATTAAAAATCGAGTTTTGATCAAAGATTTTTCTTTTTGATTCTAAACATGTCTACTAAGTGTATTTCACCTTATAAAAGTGTCAGAACGTGAAAAAAAAGTTTTGAAAAAATGCCATTGCTAATGCATTAGACACGATAATTTCGCTCAAAACATAAGATATAGGCCCTTTTCAGCCGTTCTGCGCTTACTACGAACTTTGCCATTAAAAATCGAGTTTTGATCAAAGATTTTTCTTTTTGATTCTAAACATGTCTACTAAGTGTATTTCACCTTATAAAAGTGTCAGAACGTGAAAAAAAAGTTTTGAAAAAATGCCATTGGTAATGCATTAGACACGATAATTTCGCTCAAAACATAAGATATAGGCCCTTTTCAGCCGTTCTGCGCTTACTACGAACTTTGCCATTAAAAATCGGGTTTTGATCAAAGATTTTTCTTTTTGATTCTAAACATGTCTACTAAGTGTATTTCACCTTATGAAAGTGTCAGAACGTGAAAAAAAGTTTTGAAAAAATACCATTGGTAATGCATTAGACACGATAATTTCGCTCAAAACATAAGATATAGGCCCTTTTCAGCCGTTCTGCGCTTACTACGAACTTTGCCATTAAAAATCGAGTTTTGATCAAAGATTTTTCTTTTTGATTCTAAACATGTCTACTAAGTGTATTTCACCTTATAAAAGTGTCAGAACGTGAAAAAAAAAGTTTTGAAAAAATGCCATTGGTAATGCATTAGGCACGATAATTTCGCTCAAAACATAAGATATAGGCCCTTTTCAGCCGTTCTGCGCTTACTACGAACTTTGCCATTAAAAATCGAGTTTTGATCAAAGATTTTTCTTTTTGATTCTAAACATGTCTACTGTAAAAAAAAAATACTAAGTGTATTTCACCTTATAAAAGTGTCAGAACGTGAAAAAAAAAGTTTTTAAAAAATGCCATTGGTAATGCATTAGACACGATAATTTCGCTCAAAACATAAGATTTAGGCCCTTTTCAGCCGCTCTGCGCTTACTACGAACTTTGCCATTAAAAATCGAGTTTTGATCAAAGATTTTTCTTTTTGATTCTAAACATGTCTACTAAGTGTATTTCACCTTATAAAAGTGTCAGAACGTGAAAAAAAAGTTTTGAAAAAATGCCATTGGTAATGCATTAGGCACGATAATTTCGCTCAAAACATAAGATATAGGCCCTTTTCAGCCGTTCTGCGCTTACTACGAACTTTGCCATTAAAAATCGAGTTTTGATCAAAGATTTTTCTTTTTGATTCTAAACATGTCTACTAAGTGTATTTCACCTTATAAAAGTGTCAGAACGTGAAAAAAAAAGTTTTGAAAAAATGCCATTGGTAATGCATTAGACACGATAATTTCGCTCAAAACATAAGATATAGGCCCTTTTCAGCCGTTCTGCGCTTACTACGAACTTTGCCATTAAAAATCGAGTTTTGATCAAAGATTTTTCTTTTTGATTCTAAACATGTCTACTAAGTGTATTTCACCTTATAAAAGTGTCAGAACGTGAAAAAAAAGTTTTGAAAAAATGCCATTGGTAATGCATTAGGCACGATAATTTCGCTCAAAACATAAGATATAGGCCCTTTTCAGCCGTTCTGCGCTTACTACGAACTTTGCCATTAAAAATCGAGTTTTGATCAAAGATTTTTCTTTTTGATTCTAAACATGTCTACTGTAAAAAAAAAATACTAAGTGTATTTCACCTTATAAAAGTGTCAGAACGTGAAAAAAAAAGTTTTTAAAAAATGCCATTGGTAATGCATTAGACACGATAATTTCGCTCAAAACATAAGATTTAGGCCCTTTTCAGCCGTTCTGCGCTTACTACGAACTTTGCCATTAAAAATCGAGTTTTGATCAAAGATTTTTCTTTTTTAAATCTAAACATGTCTACTAAGTGTATTTAACCTTATAAAAGTGTCAGAACGTGAAAAAAAAGTACAACCCCTTGTCGTCTTTTCCAACCAAAACGTGTTTTAAGGCTTACTGATCCGTTCGGAGCGTCCTACACACTGTTACAGTGCCCAGAAAAAATTGCATTGCTAATGTATGGGACACGTTCTTTCGGCCCAAAACGTGTGCTTTAAGGCTTTTTGGGCCGTTCGGAGCGTCCTACACACTGTTACAGTGCCCAGAAAAAAAATTGCATTGCTAATGTATGGGACACGCTAATTCTGCCCAAAACGTGTGTTTTAAGGCTTTCTGAGCCGTTCGGAGCGTCCTACACACTGTTACAGTGCCCAGAAAAAAATTGCATTGCTAATGTATGGGACACGTTTTTTCGGCCCAAAACGTGTGTTTTAAGGCTTTCTGAGCCGTTCGGAGCGTCCTACACAGTGTTACAGTGCCCAGAAAAAAATTGCATTGGTAATGTATGGGACACGTTTTTTCGGCCCAAAACGTGTGTTTTAAGGCTTTCTGAGCCGTTCGGAGCGTCCTTCCCACTGTTACAGTGCCCAGAAAAAAAATTGCATTGCTAATGTATGGGACACGTTTTTTTCGGCCCAAAACGTGTGTTTTAAGGCTTTCTGAGCCGTTCGGAGCGTCCTACACACTGTTACAGTGCCCAGAAAAAAATTGCATTGCTAATGTATGGGACACGTTTTTTCCACCTAAAACGTGTGTTTTAAGGCTTTCTGAGCCGTTCGGAGCGTCCTACACACTGTTACAGTGCCCAGAAAAAAATTGCATTGCTAATGTATGGGACACGTTTTTTCCGCCTAAAACGTGTGTTTTAAGGCTTTCTGAGCCGTTCGGAGCGTCCTACACACTGTTACAGTGCCCAGAAAAAAATTGCATTGCTAATGTATGGGACACGTTTTTTTGGCCTAAAACGTGTGTTTTAAGGCTTTCTGAGCCGTTCGGAGCGTCCTACACACTGTTACAGTGCCCAGAAAAAAATTGCATTGCTAATGTATGGGACACATTTTTTCCGCCTAAAACCTGTGTTTTAAGGCTTTCTGAGCCGTTCGGAGCGTCCTACACACTGTTACAGTGCCCAGAAAAAAATTGCATTGCTAATGTATGGGACACGTTTTTTTGGCCTAAAACGTGTGTTTTAAGGCTTTCTGAGCCGTTCGGAGCGTCCTACACACTGTTACAGTGCCCAGAAAAAAATTGCATTGCTAATGTATGGGACACATTTTTTCCGCCCAAAACGTGTGTTTTAAGGCTTTCTGAGCCGTTCGGAGCGTCCTACACACTGTTACAGTGTTTTAAAAAAAGTGCCATTGCTAATGTATGGGACACGCTCATTCTGCCCAAAACGTGTGTTTTAGGGCCTCCTGAGCCGTTCTGAGCGTCATACACACTGTTACAGTGTTTAAAAAAAAGTGCCATTGCTAATGTATGGGACACGCTAATTCTGCCCAAAACGTGTGTTTTAGGGCCTCCTGAGCCATTCTGAGCGTCATACACACTGTTACAGTGTTTAAAAAACAGTACCATTGCTAATGTATGGGACACGCTCATTCTGCCCAAAACGTGTACGTGTTTTAGGGCCTCCTGAGCCGTTCTGAGCGTCCTACACACTGTTACTGTGTTTAAAAAAAGTGCCATTGCTAATGTATGGGACACGCTAATTCTGCCCAAAACGTGTATTTTAGGGCCTCCTGAGCCGTTCTGAGCGTCATACACACTGTTACAGTGTTTAAAAAAAAGTGCCATTGCTAATGTATGGGCCATGGGACACGCTAATTCTGCCCAAAACGTGTGTTTTAGGGCCTCCTGAGCCGTTCTGAGCGTCATACACACTGTTAAGGTGTTAAAAAAAAGTGTCATTGCTAATGTATGGGACACGTTAATTCTGCCTAAAACGTGTGTTTTAGGGCCTCTTGAGCCGTTCTGAGCGCCATACACACTGTTACAGTGTTTAAAAAAAGTGCCATTGCTAATGTATGGGACACGCTCATTCTGCCCAAAACGTGTACGTGTTTTAGGGCCTCCTGAGCCGTTCTGAGCGTCCTACACACTGTTACTGTGTTTAAAAAAAGTGCCATTGCTAATGTATGGGACACGCTTATTCTGCCCAAAACGTGTGTTTTAGGGCCTCCTGAGCCGTTCTGAGCGTCATACACACTGTTACAGTGTTTAAAAAAAGTGCCATTGCTAATGTATGGGCCATGGGACACGCTAATTCTGACCAAAACGTGTGTTTTAGGGCCTCCTGAGCCGTTCTGAGCGTCATACACACTGTTACAGTGTTTAAAAAAAGTGTCATTGCTAATGTATGGGACACGATAACTCTGCCCAAAACGTGTGTTTTAGGGCAGATAAATCGTTATAGCTTAAAGTATATCATTATCTTACACTGCTGCAGATGGTAGCTAACAATGATTTTAACTTCTTTTCTTCCGATGCAACTTATGAAGACAGTCGTGTTCAGTAACTACATTTTGTTTGTTAATCTTATCATCACAAATAATGACACCATTGATATATAACAGAAGAACTTTTCAAGGAGCTGCAATATAAAGATATGTCATATAGATCAATTTTCTGTGTGTAGTATTATTTGGAAGCTTTGTAAGACTTAGAAGAAATAAGATGCTTGTAGTGGTCTTTTTCCTGAAAGGATGTCAACTGAAAACTTCATGTGAAAGGATTTTCTGAGATTGTATGCATTGCTGTTACAAGACTAATTTTGGAAAAGCGTCTCAAACAAGCAAAGTATTGTACCATTGGAAAGGTCTCTTGGTGTGGCGTTGAAAATCCACAGAAATCCGTATTCAGATTGCTTGCATTATTAGCGAGTTATGGGCTTTTAAAGTTAAGTCCCTGTACACGTGACCTAAACTGAAAAAAAAAACTTAAAAAGTGTCTGAAATAGGCAAACTATGGTATCATTGCAAAGGTCTCTTGGGGGCGAGTTGAAAAGTAAAAATTAAATTTCAGATTGCTTGCATTGTTGTCGAGTTAAGAGTGTTTAAATTTGAGCACCTATAACATTAAGGTCTCTTCCAAACCTTTCCAAATCGGATGATTTCTCATCAATCAATAAGTTAAGGACTACTCACACCCTAACAGTTAGGGTTCAGGCTAGGGTCGGTCAAACTTGGTATCGTTGGGAAGGGGCAGGGTTAGGGTTAGGGTTAGGGTTAGGGTAGTGCTGAGAGGCAGTATGCCATAGAGTGTATTCTAGCCGGTCAAACTTGGTACCATTGAAAAGGAATGTCGGTACAGAGCTGTAAATTGCAAACTGTTTTAAAATCGGGTCCTTACTTCCCGAGATATGAGTTAAGCACTAACCGCTAGGGTTGAGATTAGGGTTAGGTTTAAGGTAGTGCTTAGATGCAATACGGCTAAGAGTGTATTGTAGTCGGTCAAAAGTGGTATAATTAAAAAGGAACGTCGGTACAGAGCTATAAACTGCAAACCGTTACAAAATCGGGTGCTTACTTCCCGAGATATTACTTAAGCACTAACCGCAAGGGTTAGAATTAGGGTTAGGGTTAGGGTAGTGCTTAAATGCAATATTGCTAAGAGTGTATTCTAGGCGGTCAAACTTGGTATCATTGAAAAGGTATCTTGGTACAGAGTTGTAAACTGCAAACCGTTTCAAAATCGGGTGCTTACTTCCCGAGATATGACTTAAGCACTAACCGCTAGGGTTAGGGTTAAAGTTAGAGTTAGGGTAGTGCTTAAATCCAATATTGATAAGAATATATTCTAGTGGGAAAAACTTGGTATCATTCGAAAGGTATCTTGGTACAGAGTTATTAAATGCAAACCGTTTCAAAATCGGGTGCTTACTTCCCGAGATATGACTTAAGCACTTACCGCTAGGGTTAGGGTTAGGGTTAAGGTTAGGGTTAGGGTAGTGCTTAAATGAAATATTGCTATGAATTTATTCTAGTCGGTCAAACTTGGTATCATTAAAAAGGTATTTTGGTACAGAGTTGTAAACTGCAAACCGTTTAAACATCGGGTGCTTACTTCCCGAGATATGACTTAAGCACTAACCGCTAAGCTTAGGGTTGGGGTTAGGGTAGTGCTTAAATACAATATTGCTAAGACTGTATTCTAGTCGGTCACACTTGGTATCATTGAAAAGGTATCTTGGTACAGAGTTGTAAACTGCAAACCGTTTCAAAATCGGGTGCTTACTTCCCGAGATATGACTAAAGCACTTACAGCTAGGGTTAGGGTTATTGTTAAGGTTAGGGTTAGGGTAGAGCTTAAATGCAATATTGCTAAGAATTTATTCTAGTGGGAAAAACTTGGTATCATTGAAAAGGTATCTTGGAACAGAGTTATAAACTGCAAACCGTTTCAAAAGCGGGTCTTACTTACCGAGATATGACTTAAGCACTAACCGCTAGGGTTAGGGTTAGGGTTAGGGTAGTGCTTAAATGCAATATTGCTAGGACTGTATTCTAGTCGGTCAAACTTGGTATCATTCGAAAGGTATCTTGGTACAGAGTTGTAAACTGCAAACCGTCTCAAAATCGGGTGCTTACTTACTGAAATATTACTTAAGCACTAACCGCTAGGGTTAGGGTTAGGGTTAGGGTAGTGCTTAAAAGCAATATTGGTAAGAGTGTATTCTAGGCGGTCAAACTTGGTATTATTGAAAAGGTATCTTGGTACAGAGTTGTAAACTGCAAACCGTTTCAAAATCGGGTGCTTACTTCCCGAGATATGACTTAAGCACTTACCGCTAGGGTTAGGGTTAAGGTAAAGGTTAGGCTTGTGCTTAGATGCGATATTGCTAAGAGTGTATTCTAGTCGGTCAAACTTGGTATCATTGAAAAGGTATCTTGGTACAGAGTTGTAAACTGCAAACCGAATCAAAATCGGGTGCTTACTTCCTGAGATATTACTTAAGCACTAACCGCTAGAGTTAGGGTTAGGATTAGGGTAGTGCTTAAATGCAATATTGCTAAGAGTGTATTCTAGTCGGTCAAACTTGGTATCATTGAAAAGGTATCTTGGTACAGAGTTGTAAACTGCAAACCGAATCAAAATCGGGTGCTAACTTCCTGAGATATTACTTAAGCACTAACCGCTAGTGTTAGGGTTGGGGTTAGGGTAGTGCTTAAAGGCAATATTGCTAAGAATGTATTCTAGTCGGTCAAACTTGGTATCATTGAAAAGGTATCTTTGTACAGAGTTTTAAACTGCAAACCGTTTTGGAAATCGGGTGCTTAATTCCCGAGATATGACTTAAGCACTTACAGCTAGAGTTAGGGTTAGGGTTAAGGTTGGGCTTAGGGTAGTGCTTAAATTCAATATTGCTGAGAATTTATTCTACTGGGAAAAACTTGGTATCATTGAAAAGGTATCTTGGTACAGAGTTGTAAACTGCAAACCGTTTCAAAATCGGGTGCTTACTTCCTGAGATATGACTTAAGCACTTACCGCTAGGGTTAGGGTTAGGGTTAAGGTTAGGGTTAGGGTAGTGCTTAGATGCAATATAGCTAAGAGTGTATTCTAGTTGGTCAAACTTGGTATCATTGAAAAGGTATCTTGGTACAGAGTTGTAAACTGCAAACCGTTTCAAAATCGGGTGCTTACTTCCCGAGATATGACTTAAGCACTAACCGCTAGGGTTAGGGTTGGGGTTAAGGTAGTGCCTAAATGCAATATTGCTAAGAGTGTATTCTAGTCGGTCTAACTTGGTATTATTGAAAGGGTATCTTGGTACAGAGTTGTTACCTGCAAGTCGTTTTAAAACCGTGCGCTTACTTACTGAGATATGACTTAAGCACTAACCGCTAGGGTTAGGGTTAAGGCAAAGGTAGTGCTTAACCCTCAAACACCCGAGTGGGGTCCGTTTGGACCCCAGGCGTACATTTTGCAGTGCCGTTTGAACATTTTTAAAGTGAAGAAAAATTCCTTCTGTGACTTTGTCAGCCAACATCTTCTATACCTCCTCCTAAGTTTTTATGAAGATAGGTACAATACGGTGGAAGGTATAAAGAAAGTCCGTGATCAGTCCGTCTGGGGTGCAAACGGACCCCAGCAAAAAAGTGTCGCTTTTGAAACAAACTTTTGAATCTAACTTCCTAACTATTTATCGTATCACCACCAAACTTTCAGAGCATAATAAACATGTAAAACTAAATCCTCATGAAAACTTACGTGTCATCACCATATAATATGACGACAGTATGATGTCATTAAGCTAATAAGGTCGGCCATCTTGGATTTTGACTGATGACGTCATGAAATTAGCATAAATTATAAATTTTGAATCATGAAAATAGCATTGAACTTCATAGAATTTTATTGTTGTAAGAAAACAAGCATTGTTTACCAACAAAACCTTGTTTAAATCGAAATTGGCAAATTTTGGCAAAAATATGACTGTCATAATTCCGTTGCCATGGCAACCCCAAATAATGATAAATTTACTTTATTGACAAAAAAATTTGCTAACAATATTTTGTGATATATAACCAAGTTTCCTAGCTTTGGCACTAGCCGTTGATGAGTTATGCGACATAAAGGTTGCTGAGGGCCTCAAAATTCCCCTCTCTGGTCAGAATATGATTAGTGTAAAAGATGGTCCTTCTGATTTTTTGCATGAATTATGATAATGAGGTAGAATTAGCAACACCTTAACATGTCGAACTATTCCTCTTTCATTGACGAAGCAATGTATGTATAATGATCACCGATAGGAATTGGAACTGAGATTTTATGAACAAAACATTTTGGGGTCCGTTTGGACCCCACTCGGTCATTTTAGTCGCAAAAAAAAGGTCGGGTGCTTGAGGGTTAAATGCAATATTGCTAAGAATTTATTCTAGTGGGTCAAACTTGGTATCATTGAAAAGGTATCTTGGTACAGAGTTGTAAACTGCAAACCGTTTCAAAATCAGGTGCTTACTTCCCGAGATATGACTTAAGCACTAACCGCTAATGTAAGTTTAGGGTTAAGGTTAGGGTAACGGTAGTGCTTAGATGCAATATTGCTAAGAATGCATTCTAGTCGGTCAAACTTGGTATCATTGAAAAGGTATCTTGGTACAGAGTTGTAGACTGCAAACCGTTTCAAAATCGGGTGCTTACTTCCCGAGATATGACTTAAGCACTAACCGCTAGGGTTAAGGTTAGGGTTAGGGTTAGGGTAGTGCTTAAATGCAATATTGCTAACAATTCATTCTAGTGGGAAAAACTTGGTATCATTCGAAAGTTATCTTGGTACAGAGTTGTAAACTGCAAACCGTTTCAAAATCGGGTGCTTACTTCCCGAGATATGACTTAAGCACTATCCGCTAGGGTTAGGGTTTGGGTTAGGGTAGTGCTTAAATGCAATATTGCTAAGAGTGTATTCTAGGTGGTCAAACTTGATATCATTGAAAGGGTATCTTGGTATAGAGTTGTAAACTGCAAACCGTTTGAAAATCGGGTGCTTACTTCCCGAGATATGACTTAAGCACTTACAGCTAGGGTTAGGGTTAGGGTTAAGGTTGGGGTTAGGGTAGTGCTTAAATGCAATATTGCTGAGAATTTATTCTACTGGGAAAAACTTGGTATCATTGAAAATGTATCTTGGTACCGAGTTGTAAACTGCAAACCGTTTCAAAATCAGGTGCTTACTTCCCGAGATATGACTTAAGCACTAAACGCTAATGTAAGTTTAGGGTTAAGGTTAGGGTATGGGTAGTGCTTAGCTGCAATATTGCTAAGAGTGCATTCTAGTCGGTCAAACTTGGTATCATTCGAAAGGTATCTTGGTACAGAGTTGTAAACTGCAAACCGTTTGAAAATCGGGTGCTTAATTCCCGAGATATGACTTTAGCACCTACAGCTAGGGTTAGGGTTAGGGTTAAGGTTGGGGTTAGGGTAGTGCTTAAATGCAATATTGCTAAGAATTTTTTCTAGTGGGAAAAACTTGGTATCATTGAAAAGGTATCTTGGTACAGAGTTATAAACTGCAGACCGTTTCAAAATCGGGTGCTTTCTTCCCGAGATATGACTTAAGCACTAACCGCTAGGGTTAGGGTTGGGGCAAGGGTAGTGCTTAAATGCAATATTGCTAAGTGTGTATTCTACTCGATCAAACTTGGTATCATTTAAAAGGTATCTTGGTACAGAGTTGTAAGCTGCAAACTGTTTCAAAATCGGGTGCTTACTTCCCGAGATATGACTTAAGCACTTACAGCTAGGGTTAGTGTTAGGGTTAAGGTAAGGGTTAGGGTAGTGCTTAGATGCAATATTGCTAAGAGTGTATTCTAGTCGGTCAAACTTGGTATCATTGAAAGTGTATCTTGGTACAGAGTTGTTAACTGCAAATCATTTTAAAACCGTGCGCTTACTTACCAAGATATGACTTAAGCACTAACCGCTAGGGTTGGGTTGGGGTAAGGGTAGTGCTTCAAGGCAATATTGCTTAGAGTGTATTCTAGTTTATTAAACTTGGTATCATTGAAAAGGTATCTTGGTACAGAGTTGTAAACTGCAAACCGTTTCAAAATCGGGTGCTTACTTCCTGAGATATGACTTTAGCACTAACCGCTAATGTAAGTTTAGGGTTAAGGTTAGGGTAAGGGTAGTGCTTAGATACAATATTGCTAAGAGTGCATTTTAGTCGGTCAAACTTGGTATCATTCGAAAGGTATCTTGGTACAGAGTTGTAAACTGCAAACCGTTTGAAAATCAGGTGCTTACTTCCCTAGATATGACTTAAGCACTAACCGCTAGGGTTAGGAGTAGGGTTAAGGTTAGGGTTAGGGTAGTGCTTAGTTGCAATATTGCTAAGAGTGTATTCTAGTCGGTCAAACTTGGTATCATTGAAAAGGTATCTTGGTACAGAGTTGTAAACTGCAAACCGTTTCAAAATCAGGTGCTTACTTCCCGAGATATGACTTAAGCACTAACCGCTAATGTAAGTTTAGGGTTAAGGTTAGGGTAAGGGTAGTGCTTAGATGCAATATTGCGAGGAGTGTATTCTATTCGGTCAAACTTGGTATCATTGAAAAGGTTTATTTGTACATAGTTGTAAACTGCAAACCGTTTGAAAATCGGGTGCTTACTTCCCGAGATATGACTTAAGCACTTACCGCTAGGCTTAGGGTTAGGGTTAGGGTTAAGGTAAGGGTTAGGGTAGTGATTAGATGCAATATTGCTAAGAGTGTATTCTAGTCGGTCAAAATTGATATCATTGAAAAGGTATCTTGGTACAGAGTTGTAAACGGCAAACCGTTTCAAAATCGGGTGCTTACTTCCCGAGATATGACTTAAGCACTTACCGCTAGGCTTAGGGTTAGGGTTAGGGTTAAGGGTAGGGTTAGGGTAGTGCTTAGATGCAATATTGCTAAGAGTGTATTCTAGTCGGTCAAACTTGGTATCATTGAAAAGGTTTATTTGTACATAGTTGTAAACTGCAAACCGTTTCAAAATCGGATGCTTACTTCCCGAGATATGACTTAAGCACTATCCGCTAGGGTTAGGGTTTGGGTTAAGGTAGTGCTTAAATGCAATATTGCTAAGAGTGTATTCTAGTCGGTCAAACTTGATATCATTGAAAAGGTATCTTGGTACAGAGTTGTCAACTGCAAAACGTTTCAAAATCGGGTGCTTACTTCCCGAGATATGACTTAAGCACTTACCGCTAGGCTTAGGGTTAGGGTTAGGGTTAAGGTTAGGGTTAGGGTAGTGCTTAGATGCAATATTGCTAAGAGTGCATTCTAGTCGGTCAAACTTGGTATCATTGAAAAGGTATCTTGGTACAGAGTTGTAAACTACAAATCGAATCAAAATCGGGTGCTTACTTCCTGAGATATTACTTAAGCACTAACCTCTAGAGTTAGGGTTAAGGTTAGGGTAGTACGTAAATGCAATATTGCTAAGAGTGTATTCTAGTCGGTCAAACTTGGTATCATTGAAAAGGTATCTTGGTACAGAGTTGTAAACTGCAAACCGTTTTAAAATCGGGTGCTTACTTCCCGAGATACGACTTAAGCACTTACAGCTAGGGTTAGGGTTAGGGCTAAGGTTAGGGTTAGGGTAGTGCTTAAATGCAATATTGCTAAGAATTTATTCTACTAGGAAAAACTTGGTATCGTTGAACAGGTATCTTGGTACAGAGTTGTAAACTGCAAACCGTTTCAAAATCAGGTGCTTACTTCCCGAGATATGACTTAAGCACTAACCGCTAATGTAAGTTTAGGGTTAAGGTTAGGGTAAGGGTAGTGCTTAGATGCAATATTGCTAAGAATTTATTCTACTAGGAAAAACTTGGTATCGTTGAACAGGTATCTTGGTACAGAGTTGTAAACTGCAAACCGTTTCAAAATCAGGTGCTTACCTCCCGAGATATGACTTAAGCACTAACCGCTAATGTAAGTTTAGGGTTAAGGTTAGGGTAAGGGTAGTGCTTAGATGCAATATTGCTAAGAGTGCATTCTAGTCGGTCAAACTTGGTATCATTGAAAAGGTATCTTGGTACAGAGTTGTAAACTGCAAACCGTTTCAAAATCGGGTGCTTACTTCCCGAGATATGACTTAAGCACTAACCGCTAGGGTTAGGGTTAGGGTTAAGGTAAGGGTTAGGGTAGTGATTAGATGCAATATTGCTAAGAGTGTATTCTAGTCGGTCAAACTTGGTATCATTGAAAAGGTTTGTTTGTACATAGTTGTAAACTGCAAACCGTTTGAAAATCGGGTGCTTACTTCCCGAGATATGACTTAAGCACTTACAGCTAGGCTTAGGGTTAGGGTTAGGGTTAAGGTTAGGGTTAGGGTAGTGCTTAGATGGAATATTGCTAAGAGTGTATTCTAGTCGGTCAAACTTGGTATCATTGAAAAGGTATCTTGGTACAGAGTTGTAAACTGCAAACCGTTTTAAAATCGGGTGCTTACTTCCCGAGATATGATTTAAGCACTTACAGCTAGGGTTAGGGTTAGGGTTAAGGTTAGGGTTAGGGTAGTGCTTAAATGCAATATTGCTAAGAATTTATTCTACTAGGAAAAACTTGGTATCGTTGAACAGGTATCTTGGTACAGAGTTGTAAACTGCAAACCGTTTCAAAATCAGGTGCTTACTTCCCGAGATATGACTTAAGCACTAACCGCTAATGTAAGTTTAGGGTTAAGGTTAGGGTAAGGGGAGTGCTTAGATGCAATATTGCTAAGAGTGCATTCTAGTCGGTCAAACTTGATATCATTGAAAAGGTATCTTGGTACAGAGTTGTAAACTGCAAAACGTTTCAAAATCGGGTGCTTACTTCCCGAGATATGACTTAAGCACTATCCGCTAGGGTTAGGGTTTGGGTTAAGGTAGTGCTTAAATGCAATATTGCTAAGAGTGCATTCTAGTCGGTCATACTTGATATCATTGAAAAGGTATCTTGGTACAGAGTTGTAAACTGCAAAACGTTTCAAAATCGGGTGCTTACTTCCCGAGATATGACTTAAGCACTTACCGCTAGGCTTAGGGTTAGGGTTAGGGTTAAGGTTAAGGTTAGGGTAGTGCTTAGATGCAATATTGCTAGGAGTGTATTCTAGTCGGTCAAACTTGGTATCATTGAAAAGGTATCTTGGTACAGAGTTGTAAACTACAAATCGAATCAAAATCGGGTGCTTACTTCCTGAGATATTACTTAAGCACTAACCGCTAGAGTTAGGGTGAAGGTTAGGGTAGTACCTAAATGCAATATTGCTAAGAGTGTATTCTAGTCGGTCAAACTTGGTATCATTGAAAAGGTATCTTGGTACAGAGTTGTAAACTGCAAACCGTGTTGAAATCGGGTGCTTACTTCCCGAGATATGATTTAAGCACTTATAGCTAGGGTTAGGGTTAGGGTTAAGGTTAGGGTTAGGGTAGTGCTTAAATGCAATATTGCTAAGAATTTATTCTACTAGGAAAAACTTGGTATCGTTGAACAGGTATCTTGGTACAGAGTTGTAAACTGCAAACCGTTTCAAAATCAGGTGCTTACTTCCCGAGATATGACTTAAGCACTAACCGCTAATGTAAGTTTAGGGTTAAGGTTAGGGTAAGGGTAGTGCTTAGATGCAATATTGCTAAGAGTGCATTGTAGTCGGTCAAACTTGGTATCATTCAAAAGGTATCTTGGTACAGAGTTGTAAACTGCAAACCGTTTCAAAATCGGGTGCTTACTTCCCGAGATATGACTTAAGCACTTACCGCTAGGGTTAGGGTTAGGGTTAAGGTAAGGGTTAGGGTAGTGCTTAGATGCAATATTGCTAAGAGTGTATTCTAGTCGGTCAAACTTGGTATCATTGAAAAGGCTTCTTTGTACATAGTTGTAAACTGCAAACCGTTTCAAAATCGGGTGCTTACTTCCCGAGATATGACTTAAGCACTATCCGCTGGGGTTAGGGTTTGGGTTAAGGTAGTGCTTAAATGCAATATTGCTAAGAGTGTATTCTAGTCGGTCAAACTTGATATCATTGAAAAGGTATCTTGGTACAGAGTTGTCAACTGCAAAACGTTTCAAAATCGGGTGCTTACTTCCCGAGATATGACTTAAGCACTTACCGCTAGGCTTAGGGTTAGGGTTAGGGTTAAGGTTAGGGTTAGGGTAGTGCTTAGATGCAATATTGCTAAGAGTGTATTCTAGTCGGTCAAACTTGGTATCATTGAAAAGGTATCTCGGTACAGAGTTGTTAACTGCAAATCGCTTTAAAACAATGCGCTTACTTACTGAGATATGACTTAAGCACTAACCGCTAGAGTTAGGGTTAAGGTTAGGGTAGTACCTAAATGCAATATTGCTAAGAGTGTATTCTAGTCGGTCAAACTTGGTATCATTTAAAAGGTATCTTGGTACAGAGTTGTAAACTGCAAACCGTTTCAAAATCGGGTGCTTACTTCCCGAGATATGACTTAAGCACTTACAGCTAGGGTTAGGGTTTGGGTTAAGGTAGTGCTTAAATGCAATATTGCTAAGAGTGTATTCTAGTCGGTCAAACTTGGTATCATTGAAAAGGTATCTTGGTACAGAGTTTTAAACTGCAAACCGTTTCAAAATCAGGTGCTTACTTCCCGAGATATGACTTAAGCACTAACCGCTATTGTAAGTTTAGGGTTAAGGTTAGGGTAAGGGTAGTGCTTAGATGCAATATTGCTAAGAGTGCATTCTAGTCGGTCAAACTTGGTATCATTCAAAAGGTATCTTGGTACAGAGTTGTAAACTGCAAACCGTTTCAAAATCGGGTGCTTACTTCCCGAGATATGACTTAGGCAATTACCGCTAGGGTTAGGGTTAGGGTTAAGGTAAGGGTTAGGGTAGTGCTCAAATGCAATATTGCTAAGAATTTATTCTACTAGGAAAAACTTGGTATCGTTGAACAGGTATCTTGGTACAGAGTTGTAAACTGCAAACCGTTTCACAATCAGGTGCTTACTTCCCGAGATATGACTTAAGCACTAACCGCTAATGTAAGTTTAGGGTTAAGGTTAGGGTAAGGGTAGTGCTTAGATGCAATATTGCTAAGAATTTATTCTACTAGGAAAAACTTGGTATCGTTGAACAGGTATCTTGGTACAGAGTTGTAAACTGCAAACCGTTTCAAAATCAGGTGCTTACTTCCCGAGATATGACTTAAGCACTAACCGCTAATGTAAGTTTAGGGTTAAGGTTAGGGTAAGGGTAGTGCTTAGATGCAATATTGCTAAGAGTGCATTCTAGTCGGTCAAACTTGGTATCATTCGAAAGGTATCTTGGTACAGAGTTGTAAACTTCAAACCGTTTCAAAATCGGGTGCTTACTTCCCGAGATATGACTTAAGCACTTACCGCTAGGGTTAGGGTTAGGGTTAAGGTAAGGGTTAGGGTAGTGATTAGATGCAATATTGCTAAGAGTGTATTCTAGTCGGTCAAACTTGGTATCATTGAAAAGGTTTGTTTGTACATAGTTGTAAACTGCAAACCGTTTCAAAATCGGGTGCTTACTTCCCGAGATATGACTTAAGCACTATCCGCTAGGGTTAGGGTTTGGGTTAAGGTAGTGCTTAAATGCAATATTGCTAAGAGTGTATTCTAGTCGGTCAAACTTGGTATCATTGAAAAGGTATCTTGGTACAGAGTTGTCAACTGCAAAACGTTTCAAAATCGGGTGCTTACTTCCCGAGATATGACTTAAGCACTTACCGCTAGGCTTAGGGTTAGGGTTAGGGTTAAGGTTAGGGTTAGGGTAGTGCTTAGATGCAATATTGCTAAGAGTGTATTCTAGTCGGTCAAACTTGGTATCATTGAAAAGGTATCTTGGTACAGAGTTGTAAACTACAAACCGAATCAAAATCGGGTGCTTACTTCCTGAGATATTACTTAAGCACTAACCGCTAGAGTTAGGGTTAAGGTTAGGGTAGTACCTAAATGCAATATTGCTAAGAGTGTATTCTAGTCGGTCAAACTTGGTATCATTGAAAAGGTATCTTGGTACAGAGTTGTAAACTGCAAACCGTTTTAAAATCGGGTGCTTACTTCCCGAGATATGATTTAAGCACTTACAGCTAGGGTTAGGGTTAGGGTTAAGGTTAGGGTTAGGGTAGTGCTTAAATGCAATATTGCTAAGAATTTATTCTACTAGGAAAAACTTGGTATCGTTGAACAGGTATCTTGGTACAGAGTTGTAAACTGCAAACCGTTTCAAAATCAGGTGCTTACTTCCCGAGATATGACTTAAGCACTAACCGCTATTGTAAGTTTAGGGTTAAGGTTAGGGTAAGGGTAGTGCTTAGATGCAATATTGCTAAGAGTGCATTCTAGTCGGTCAAACTTGGTATCATTCGAAAGGTATCTTGGTACAGAGTTGTAAACTGCAAACCGTTTCAAAATCGGGTGCTTACTTCCCGAGATATGACTTAAGCACTTACCGCTAGGGTTAGGGTTAAGGTAAGGGTTAGGGTAGTGCTCAAATGCAATATTGCTAAGAATTTATTCTACTAGGAAAAACTTGGTATCGTTGAACAGGTATCTTGGTACAGAGCTGTAAACTGCAAACCGTTTCAAAATCAGGTGCTTACTTCCCGAGATATGACTTAAGCACTAACCGCTAATGTAAGTTTAGGGTTAAGGTTAGGGTAAGGGTAGTGCTTAGATGCAATATTGCTAAGAATTTATTCTACTAGGAAAAACTTGGTATCGTTGAACAGGTATCTTGGTACAGAGTTGTAAACTGCAAACCGTTTCAAAATCAGGTGCTTACTTCCCGAGATATGACTTAAGCACTAACCGCTAATGTAAGTTTAGGGTTAAGGTTAGGGTAAGGGTAGTGCTTAGATGCAATATTGCTAAGAGTGCATTCTAGTCGGTCAAACTTGGTATCATTCGAAAGGTATCTTGGTACAGAGTTGTAAACTTCAAACCGTTTCAAAATCGGGTGCTTACTTCCCGAGATATGACTTAAGCACTTACCGCTAGGGTTAGGGTTAGGGTTAAGGTAAGGGTTAGGGTAGTGATTAGATGCAATATTGCTAAGAGTGTATTCTAGTCGCTCAAACTTGGTATCATTGAAAAGGTTTGTTTGTACATAGTTGTAAACTGCAAACCGTTTCAAAATCGGGTGCTTACTTCCCGAGATATGACTTAAGCAATATCCGCTAGGGTTAGGGTTTGGGTTAAGGTAGTGCTTAAATGCAATATTGCTAAGAGTGTATTCTAGTCGGTCAAACTTGGTATCATTGAAAAGGTTTGTTTGTACATAGTTGTAAACTGCAAACCGTTTCAAAATCGGGTGCTTACTTCCCGAGATATGACTTAAGCACTATCCGCTAGGGTTAGGGTTTGGGTTAAGGTAGTGCTTAAATGCAATATTGCTAAGAGTGTATTCTAGTCGGTCAAACTTGATATAATTGAAAAGGTATCTTGGTACAGAGTTGTAAACTGCAAACCGTTTCAAAATCGGGTGCTTACTTCCCGAGATATGACTTAAGCACTTACCGCTAGGCTTAGGGTTAGGGTTAGGGTTAAGGTTAGGGTATGGGTAGTGCTTAGCTGCAATATTACTAAGAGTGCATTCTACTCGGTCAAACTTGGTATCATTTAAAAGGTATCTTGGTACAGAGTTGTAAGCTGCAAACCGTTTCAAAATCGGGTGCTTACTTCCCGAGATATGACTTAAGCACTTACAGCTAGGGTTAGTGTTAGGGTTAAGGTAAGGGTTAGGGTAGTGCTTAGATGCAATATTGCTAAGAGTGTATTCTAGTCGGTCAAACTTGGTATCATTGAAAGTGTATCTTGGTACAGAGTTGTTAACTGCAAATCATTTTAAAACCGTGCGCTTACTTATCAAGATATGACTTAAGCACTAACCGCTAGGGTTAGGGTTGGGGTTAGGGTAGTGCTTCAAGGCAATATTGCTTAGAGTGTATTCTAGTTTATTAAACTTGGTATCATTGAAAAGGTATCTTGGTACAGAGTTGTAAACTGCAAACCGTTTCAAAATCGGGTGCTTACTTCCTGAGATATGACTTAAGCACTAACCGCTAATGTAAGTTTAGGGTTAAGGTTAGGGTAAGGGTAGTGCTTAGATACAATATTGCTAAGAATTTATTCTACTAGGAAAAATGTGGTATCGTTGAACAGGTATCTTGGTACAGAGTTGTAAACTGCAAACCGTTTCAAAATCAGGTGCTTACTTCCCGAGATATGACTTAAGCACTAACCGCTAATGTAAGTTTAGGGTTAAGGTTAGGGTAAGGGTAGTGCTTAGATGCAATATTGCTAAGAGTGCATTCTAGTCGGTCAAACTTGGTATCATTCGAAAGGTATCTTGGTACAGAGTTGTAAACTTCAAACCGTTTCAAAATCGGGTGCTTACTTCCCGAGATATGACTTAAGCACTTACCGCTAGGGTTAGGGTTAGGGTTAAGGTAAGGGTTAGGGTAGTGATTAGATGCAATATTGCTAAGAGTGTATTCTAGTCGCTCAAACTTGGTATCATTGAAAAGAATTGTTTGTACATAGTTGTAAACTGCAAACCGTTTCAAAATCGGGTGCTTACTTCCCGAGATATGACTTAAGCACTATCCGCTAGGGTTAGGGTTTGGGTTAAGGTAGTGCTTAAATGCAATATTGCTAAGAGTGTATTCTAGTCGGTCAAACTTGGTATCATTGAAAAGGTTTGTTTGTACATAGTTGTAAACTGCAAACCGTTTCAAAATCGGGTGCTTACTTCCCGAGATATGACTTAAGCACTATCCGCTAGGGTTAGGGTTTGGGTTAAGGTAGTGCTTAAATGCAATATTGCTAAGAGTGTATTCTAGTCGGTCAAACTTGATATAATTGAAAAGGTATCTTGGTACAGAGTTGTAAACTGCAAAACGTTTCAAAATCGGGTGCTTACTTCCCGAGATATGACTTAAGCACTTACCGCTAGGCTTAGGGTTAGGGTTAGGGTTAAGGTTAGGGTTAGGGTAGTGCTTAAATGCAATATTGCTAAGAATTTATTCTACTAGGAAAAACTTGGTATCGTTGAACAGGTATCTTGGTACAGAGTTGTAAACTGCAAACCGTTTCAAAATCAGGTGCTTACTTCCCGAGATATGACTTAAGCACTAACCGCTAATGTAAGTTTAGGGTTAAGGTTAGGGTAAGGGTAGTGCTTAGATGCAATATTGCTAAGAGTGCATTGTAGTCGGTCAAACTTGGTATCATTCAAAAGGTATCTTGGTACAGAGTTGTAAACTGCAAACCGTTTCAAAATCGGGTGCTTACTTCCCGAGATATGACTTAAGCACTTACCGCTAGGGTTAGGGTTAGGGTTAAGGTAAGGGTTAGGGTAGTGATTAGATGCAATATTGCTAAGAGTGTATTCTAGTCGGTCAAACTTGGTATCATTGAAAAGGCTTCTTTGTACATAGTTGTAAACTGCAAACCGTTTCAAAATCGGGTGCTTACTTCCCGAGATATGACTTAAGCACTATCCGCTGGGGTTAGGGTTTGGGTTAAGGTAGTGCTTAAATGCAATATTGCTAAGAGTGTATTCTAGTCGGTCAAACTTGATATCATTGAAAAGGTATCTTGGTACAGAGTTGTCAACTGCAAAACGTTTCAAAATCGGGTGCTTACTTCCCGAGATATGACTTAAGCACTTACCGCTAGGCTTAGGGTTAGGGTTAGGGTTAAGGTTAGGGTTAGGGTAGTGCTTAGATGCAATATTGCTAAGAGTGTATTCTAGTCGGTCAAACTTGGTATCATTGAAAAGGTATCTCGGTACAGAGTTGTTAACTGCAAATCGCTTTAAAACAATGCGCTTACTTACTGAGATATGACTTAAGCACTAACCGCTAGAGTTAGGGTTAAGGTTAGGGTAGTACCTAAATGCAATATTGCTAAGAGTGTATTCTAGTCGGTCAAACTTGGTATCATTTAAAAGGTATCTTGGTACAGAGTTGTAAACTGCAAACCGTTTTAAAATCGGGTGCTTACTTCCCGAGATATGACTTAAGCACTTACAGCTAGGGTTAGGGTTTGGGTTAAGGTTAGGGTTAGGGTAGTGCTTAGATGCAATATTGCTAAGAGTGTATTCTAGTCGGTCAAACTTGGTATCATTGAAAAGGTATCTTGGTACAGAGTTGTAAACTGCAAACCGTGTTGAAATCGGGTGCTTACTTCCCGAGATATGATTTAAGCATTTATAGCTAGGGTTAGGGTTAGGGTTAAGGTTAGGGTTAGGGTAGTGCTTAAATGCAATATTGCTAATAATTAATTCTACTAGGAAAAACTTGGTATCGTTGAACAGGTATCTTGGTACAGAGTTGTAAACTGCAAACCGTTTCAAAATCAGGTGCTTACTTCCCGAGATATGACTTAAGCACTAACAGCTAATTTAAGTTTAGGGTTAAGGTTAGGGTAAGGGTAGTGCTTAGATGCAATATTGCTAAGAGTGCATTCTAGTCGGTCAAACTTGGTATCATTCAAAAGGTATCTTGGTACAGAGTTGTAAACTGCAAACCGTTTCAAAATCGGGTGCTTACTTACCGAGATATGACTTAAGCACTTACCGCTAGGGTTAGGGTTAGGGTTAAGGTAAGGGTCAGGGTAGTGATTAGATGCAATATTGCTAAGAGTGTATTCTAGTCGGTCAAACTTGGTATCATTGAAAAGGTATCTTGGTACAGAGTTGTAAACTACAAACCGAATCAAAATCGGGTGCTTACTTCCTGAGATATTACTTAAGCACTAACCGCTAGAGTTAGGGTTAAGGTTAGGGTAGTACCTAAATGCAATATTGCTAAGAGTGTATTCTAGTCGGTCAAACTTGGTATCATTGAAAAGGTATCTTGGTACAGAGTTGTAAACTGCAAACCGTTTTAAAATCGGGTGCTTACTTCCCGAGATATGATTTAAGCACTTACAGCTAGGGTTAGGGTTAGGGTTAAGGTTAGGGTTAGGGTAGTGCTTAAATGCAATATTGCTAAGAATTTATTCTACTAGGAAAAACTTGGTATCGTGGAACAGGTATCTTGGTACAGAGTTGTAAACTGCAAACCGTTTCAAAATCAGGTGCTTACTTCCCGAGATATGACTTAAGCACTAACCGCTATTGTAAGTTTAGGGTTAAGGTTAGGGTAAGGGTAGTGCTTAGATGCAATATTGCTAAGAGTGCATTCTAGTCGGTCAAACTTGGTATCATTCAAAAGGTATCTTGGTACAGAGTTGTAAACTGCAAACCGTTTCAAAATCGGGTGCTTACTTCCCGAGATATGACTTAGGCAATTACCGCTAGGGTTAGGGTTAGGGTTAAGGTAAGGGTTAGGGTAGTGCTCAAATGCAATATTGCTAAGAATTTATTCTACTAGGAAAAACTTGGTATCGTTGAACAGGTATCTTGGTACAGAGTTGTAAACTGCAAACCGTTTCACAATCAGGTGCTTACTTCCCGAGATATGACTTAAGCACTAACCGCTAATGTAAGTTTAGGGTTAAGGTTAGGGTAAGGGTAGTGCTTAGATGCAATATTGCTAAGAATTTATTCTACTAGGAAAAACTTGGTATCGTTGAACAGGTATCTTGGTACAGAGTTGTAAACTGCAAACCGTTTCAAAATCAGGTGCTTACTTCCCGAGATATGACTTAAGCACTAACCGCTATTGTAAGTTTAGGGTTAAGGTTAGGGTAAGGGTAGTGCTTAGATGCAATATTGCTAAGAGTGCATTCTAGTCGGTCAAACTTGGTATCATTCAAAAGGTATCTTGGTACAGAGTTGTAAACTGCAAACCGTTTCAAAATCGGGTGCTTACTTCCCGAGATATGACTTAGGCAATTACCGCTAGGGTTAGGGTTAGGGTTAAGGTAAGGGTTAGGGTAGTGATTAGATGCAATATTGCTAAGAGTGTATTCTAGTCGGTCAAACTTGGTATCATTGAAAAGGTTTGTTTGTACATAGTTGTAAACTGCAAACCGTTTCAAAATCGGGTGCTTACTTCCCGAGATATGACTTAAGCACTATCCGCTAGGGTTAGGGTTTGGGTTAAGGTAGTGCTTAAATGCAATATTGCTAAGAGTGTATTCTAGTCGGTCAAACTTGGTATCATTGAAAAGGTATCTTGGTACAGAGTTGTAAACTACAAACCGAATCAAAATCGGGTGCTTACTTCCTGAGATATTACTTAAGCACTAACCGCTAGAGTTAGGGTTAAGGTTAGGGTAGTACCTAAATGCAATATTGCTAAGAGTGTATTCTAGTCGGTCAAACTTGGTATCATTGAAAAGGTATCTTGGTACAGAGTTGTAAACTTCAAACCGTTTCAAATTCGGGTGCTTACTTCCCGAGATATGACTTAAGCACTTACCGCTAGGGTTAGGGTTAGGGTTAAGGTAAGGGTTAGGGTAGTGATTAGATGCAATATTGCTAAGAGTGTATTCTAGTCGGTCAAACTTGGTATCATTGAAAAGGTTTGTTTGTACATAGTTGTAAACTGCAAACCGTTTCAAAATCGGGTGCTTACTTCCCGAGATATGACTTAAGCACTATCCGCTAGGGTTAGGGTTTGGGTTAAGGTAGTGCTTAAATGCAATATTGCTAAGAGTGTATTCTAGTCGGTCAAACTTGGTATCATTGAAAAGGTATCTTGGTACAGAGTTGTCAACTGCAAAACGTTTCAAAATCGGGTGCTTACTTCCCGAGATATGACTTAAGCACTTACCGCTAGGCTTAGGGTTAGGGTTAGGGTTAAGGTTAGGGTTAGGGTAGTGCTTAGATGCAATATTGCTAAGAGTGTATTCTAGTCGGTCAAACTTGGTATCATTGAAAACGTATCTTGGTACAGAGTTGTAAACTACAAACCGAATCAAAATCGGGTGCTTACTTCCTGAGATATTACTTAAGCACTAACCGCTAGAGTTAGGGTTAAGGTTAGGGTAGTACCTAAATGCAATATTGCTAAGAGTGTATTCTAGTCGGTCAAACTTGGTATCATTGAAAAGGTATCTTGGTACAGAGTTGTAAACTGCAAACCGTTTTAAAATCGGGTGCTTACTTCCCGAGATATGATTTAAGCACTTACAGCTAGGGTTAGGGTTAGGGTTAAGGTTAGGGTTAGGGTAGTGCTTAAATGCAATATTGCTAAGAATTTATTCTACTAGGAAAAACTTGGTATCGTTGAACAGGTATCTTGGTACAGAGTTGTAAACTGCAAACCGTTTCAAAATCAGGTGCTTACTTCCCGAGATATGACTTAAGCACTAACCGCTATTGTAAGTTTAGGGTTAAGGTTAGGGTAAGGGTAGTGCTTAGATGCAATATTGCTAAGAGTGCATTCTAGTCGGTCAAACTTGGTATCATTCAAAAGGTATCTTGGTACAGAGTTGTAAACTGCAAACCGTTTCAAAATCGGGTGCTTACTTCCCGAGATATGACTTAAGCACTTACCGCTAGGGTTAGGGTTAAGGTAAGGGTTAGGGTAGTGCTCAAATGCAATATTGCTAAGAATTTATTCTACTAGGAAAAACTTGGTATCGTTGAACAGGTATCTTGGTACAGAGTTGTAAACTGCAAACCGTTTCAAAATCAGGTGCTTACTTCCCGAGATATGACTTAAGCACTAACCGCTAATGTAAGTTTAGGGTTAAGGTTAGGGTAAGGGTAGTGCTTAGATGCAATATTGCTAAGAATTTATTCTACTAGGAAAAACTTGGTATCGTTGAACAGGTATCTTGGTACAGAGTTGTAAACTGCAAACCGTTTCAAAATCAGGTGCTTACTTCCCGAGATATGACTTAAGCACTAACCGCTAATGTAAGTTTAGGGTTAAGGTTAGGGTAAGGGTAGTGCTTAGATGCAATATTGCTAAGAGTGCATTCTAGTCGGTCAAACTTGGTATCATTCGAAAGGTATCTTGGTACAGAGTTGTAAACTTCAAACCGTTTCAAAATCGGGTGCTTACTTCCCGAGATATGACTTAAGCACTTACCGCTAGGGTTAGGGTTAGGGTTAAGGTAAGGGTTAGGGTAGTGATTAGATGCAATATTGCTAAGAGTGTATTCTAGTCGCTCAAACTTGGTATCATTGAAAAGGTTTGTTTGTACATAGTTGTAAACTGCAAACCGTTTCAAAATCGGGTGCTTACTTCCCGAGATATGACTTAAGCACTATCCGCTAGGGTTAGGGTTTGGGTTAAGGTAGTGCTTAAATGCAATATTGCTAAGAGTGTATTCTAGTCGGTCAAACTTGGTATCATTGAAAAGGTTTGTTTGTACATAGTTGTAAACTGCAAACCGTTTCAAAATCGGGTGCTTACTTCCCGAGATATGACTTAAGCACTATCCGCTAGGGTTAGGGTTTGGGTTAAGGTAGTGCTTAAATGCAATATTGCTAAGAGTGTATTCTAGTCGGTCAAACTTGATATAATTGAAAAGGTATCTTGGTACAGAGTTGTAAACTGCAAAACGTTTCAAAATCGGGTGCTTACTTCCCGAGATATGACTTAAGCACTTACCGCTAGGCTTAGGGTTAGGGTTAGGGTTAAGGTTAGGGTATGGGTAGTGCTTAGCTGCAATATTACTAAGAGTGCATTCTACTCGGTCAAACTTGGTATCATTTAAAAGGTATCTTGGTACAGAGTTGTAAGCTGCAAACCGTTTCAAAATCGGGTGCTTACTTCCCGAGATATGACTTAAGCACTTACAGCTAGGGTTAGTGTTAGGGTTAAGGTAAGGGTTAGGGTAGTGCTTAGATGCAATATTGCTAAGAGTGTATTCTAGTCGGTCAAACTTGGTATCATTGAAAGTGTATCTTGGTACAGAGTTGTTAACTGCAAATCATTTTAAAACCGTGCGCTTACTTATCAAGATATGACTTAAGCACTAACCGCTAGGGTTAGGGTTGGGGTTAGGGTAGTGCTTCAAGGCAATATTGCTTAGAGTGTATTCTAGTTTATTAAACTTGGTATCATTGAAAAGGTATCTTGGTACAGAGTTGTAAACTGCAAACCGTTTCAAAATCGGGTGCTTACTTCCTGAGATATGACTTAAGCACTAACCGCTAATGTAAGTTTAGGGTTAAGGTTAGGGTAAGGGTAGTGCTTAGATACAATATTGCTAAGAATTTATTCTACTAGGAAAATTTGGTATCGTTGAACAGGTATCTTGGTACAGAGTTGTAAACTGCAAACCGTTTCAAAATCAGGTGCTTACTTCCCGAGATATGACTTAAGCACTAACCGCTAATGTAAGTTTAGGGTTAAGGTTAGGGTAAGGGTAGTGCTTAGATGCAATATTGCTAAGAGTGCATTCTAGTCGGTCAAACTTGGTATCATTCGAAAGGTATCTTGGTACAGAGTTGTAAACTTCAAACCGTTTCAAAATCGGGTGCTTACTTCCCGAGATATGACTTAAGCACTTACCGCTAGGGTTAGGGTTAGGGTTAAGGTAAGGGTTAGGGTAGTGATTAGATGCAATATTGCTAAGAGTGTATTCTAGTCGCTCAAACTTGGTATCATTGAAAAGAATTGTTTGTACATAGTTGTAAACTGCAAACCGTTTCAAAATCGGGTGCTTACTTCCCGAGATATGACTTAAGCACTATCCGCTAGGGTTAGGGTTTGGGTTAAGGTAGTGCTTAAATGCAATATTGCTAAGAGTGTATTCTAGTCGGTCAAACTTGGTATCATTGAAAAGGTTTGTTTGTACATAGTTGTAAACTGCAAACCGTTTCAAAATCGGGTGCTTACTTCCCGAGATATGACTTAAGCACTATCCGCTAGGGTTAGGGTTTGGGTTAAGGTAGTGCTTAAATGCAATATTGCTAAGAGTGTATTCTAGTCGGTCAAACTTGGTATCATTGAAAAGGTATCTTGGTACAGAGTTGTAAACTGCAAACCGTTTTAAAATCGGGTGCTTACTTCCCGAGATATGATTTAAGCACTTACAGCTAGGGTTAGGGTTAGGGTTAAGGTTAGGGTTAGGGTAGTGCTTAAATGCAATATTGCTAAGAATTTATTCTACTAGGAAAAACTTGGTATCGTTGAACAGGTATCTTGGTACAGAGTTGTAAACTGCAAACCGTTTCAAAATCAGGTGCTTACTTCCCGAGATATGACTTAAGCACTAACCGCTAATGTAAGTTTAGGGTTAAGGTTAGGGTAAGGGTAGTGCTTAGATGCAATATTGCTAAGAGTGCATTCTAGTCGGTCAAACTTGGTATCATTCGAAAGGTATCTTGGTACAGAGTTGTAAACTTCAAACCGTTTCAAAATCGGGTGCTTACTTCCCGAGATATGACTTAAGCACTTACCGCTAGGGTTAGGGTTAGGGTTAAGGTAAGGGTTAGGGTAGTGATTAGATGCAATATTGCTAAGAGTGTATTCTAGTCGCTCAAACTTGGTATCATTGAAAAGGTTTGTTTGTACATAGTTGTAAACTGCAAACCGTTTCAAAATCGGGTGCTTACTTCCCGAGATATGACTTAAGCACTATCCGCTAGGGTTAGGGTTTGGGTTAAGGTAGTGCTTAAATGCAATATTGCTAAGAGTGTATTCTAGTCGGTCAAACTTGGTATCATTGAAAAGGTTTGTTTGTACATAGTTGTAAACTGCAAACCGTTTCAAAATCGGGTGCTTACTTCCCGAGATATGACTTAAGCACTATCCGCTAGGGTTAGGGTTTGGGTTAAGGTAGTGCTTAAATGCAATATTGCTAAGAGTGTATTCTAGTCGGTCAAACTTGATATAATTGAAAAGGTATCTTGGTACAGAGTTGTAAACTGCAAAACGTTTCAAAATCGGGTGCTTACTTCCCGAGATATGACTTAAGCACTTACCGCTAGGCTTAGGGTTAGGGTTAGGGTTAAGGTTAGGGTATGGGTAGTGCTTAGCTGCAATATTACTAAGAGTGCATTCTACTCGGTCAAACTTGGTATCATTTAAAAGGTATCTTGGTACAGAGTTGTAAGCTGCAAACCGTTTCAAAATCGGGTGCTTACTTCCCGAGATATGACTTAAGCACTTACAGCTAGGGTTAGTGTTAGGGTTAAGGTAAGGGTTAGGGTAGTGCTTAGATGCAATATTGCTAAGAGTGTATTCTAGTCGGTCAAACTTGGTATCATTGAAAGTGTATCTTGGTACAGAGTTGTTAACTGCAAATCATTTTAAAACCGTGCGCTTACTTATCAAGATATGACTTAAGCACTAACCGCTAGGGTTAGGGTTGGGGTTAGGGTAGTGCTTCAAGGCAATATTGCTTAGAGTGTATTCTAGTTTATTAAACTTGGTATCATTGAAAAGGTATCTTGGTACAGAGTTGTAAACTGCAAACCGTTTCAAAATCGGGTGCTTACTTCCTGAGATATGACTTAAGCACTAACCGCTAATGTAAGTTTAGGGTTAAGGTTAGGGTAAGGGTAGTGCTTAGATACAATATTGCTAAGAATTTATTCTACTAGGAAAAATTTGGTATCGTTGAACAGGTATCTTGGTACAGAGTTGTAAACTGCAAACCGTTTCAAAATCAGGTGCTTACTTCCCGAGATATGACTTAAGCACTAACCGCTAATGTAAGTTTAGGGTTAAGGTTAGGGTAAGGGTAGTGCTTAGATGCAATATTGCTAAGAGTGCATTCTAGTCGGTCAAACTTGGTATCATTCGAAAGGTATCTTGGTACAGAGTTGTAAACTTCAAACCGTTTCAAAATCGGGTGCTTACTTCCCGAGATATGACTTAAGCACTTACCGCTAGGGTTAGGGTTAGGGTTAAGGTAAGGGTTAGGGTAGTGATTAGATGCAATATTGCTAAGAGTGTATTCTAGTCGCTCAAACTTGGTATCATTGAAAAGAATTGTTTGTACATAGTTGTAAACTGCAAACCGTTTCAAAATCGGGTGCTTACTTCCCGAGATATGACTTAAGCACTATCCGCTAGGGTTAGGGTTTGGGTTAAGGTAGTGCTTAAATGCAATATTGCTAAGAGTGTATTCTAGTCGGTCAAACTTGGTATCATTGAAAAGGTTTGTTTGTACATAGTTGTAAACTGCAAACCGTTTCAAAATCGGGTGCTTACTTCCCGAGATATGACTTAAGCACTATCCGCTAGGGTTAGGGTTTGGGTTAAGGTAGTGCTTAAATGCAATATTGCTAAGAGTGTATTCTAGTCGGTCAAACTTGGTATCATTGAAAGTGTATCTTGGTACAGAGTTGTTAACTGCAAATCATTTTAAAACCGTGCGCTTACTTACCAAGATATGACTTAAGCACTAACCGCTAGGGTTAGGGTTGGGGTTAGGGTAGTGCTTCAAGGCACTATTGCTTAGAGTGTATTCTAGTTTATTAAACTTGGTATCATTGAAAAGGTATCTTGGTACAGAGTTGTAAACTGCAAACCGTTTGAAAATCGGGTGCTTACTTCCTGAGATATGACTTTAGCACTAACCGCTAATGTAAGTTTAGGGTTAAGGTTAGGGTAAGGGTAGTGCTTAGATACAATATTGCTAAGAGTGCATTTTAGTCGGTCAAACTTGGTATCATTCGAAAGGTATCTTGGTACAGAGTTGTAAACTGCAAACCGTTTGAAAATCGGGTGCTTACTTCCCTAGATATGACTTAAGCACTAACCGCTAGGGTTAGGAGTAGGGTTAAGGTTAGGGTTAGGGTAGTGCTTAGATGCAATATTGCTAAGAGTGTATTCTAGTCGGTCAAACTAGGTATCATTGAAAAGGTATCTTGGTACAGAGTTTTAAACTACAAACCGAATCAAAATCGGGTGCTTACTTCCTGAGATATTACTTAAGCACTAACCGCTAGAGTTAGGGTTAAGGTTAGGGTAGTACCTAAATGCAATATTGCTAAGAGTGTATTCTAGTCGGTCAAACTTGGTATCATTGAAAAGGTATCTTGGTACAGAGTTGTAAACTGCAAACCGTGTTGAAATCGGGTGCTTACTTCCCGAGATATGATTTAAGCACTTACAGCTAGGGTTAGGGTAAGGGTTAAGGTTAGGGTTAGGGTAGTGTTTAAATGCAATATTGCTAAGAATTTATTCTACTAGGAAAAACTTGGTATCGTTGAACAGGTATCTTGGTACAGAGTTGTAAACTGCTAACCGTTTCAAAATCAGGTGCTTACTTCCCGAGATATGACTTAAGCACTAACCGCTAATGTAAGTTTAGGGTTAAGGTTAGTGTAAGGGTAGTGCTTAGATGAAATATTGCTAAGAGTGCATTCTAGTCGGTCAAACTTGGTATCATTCGAAAGGTATCTTGGTACAGAGTTGTAAACTGCAAACCGTTTCAAAATCGGGTGCTTACTTCCCGAGATATGACTTAAGCACTAACCGCTAGGGTTAGGGTTAGGGTTAAGGTAAGGGTTAGGGTAGTGATTAGATGCAATATTGCTAAGAGTGTATTCTAGTCGGTCAAACTTGGTATCATTGAAAAGGTTTGTTTGTACATAGTTGTAAACTGCAAACCGTTTCAAAATCGGGTGCTTACTTCCCGAGATATGACTTAAGCACTATCCGCTAGGGTTAGGGTTTGGGTTAAGGTAGTGCTTAAATGCAATATTGCTAAGAGTGTATTCTAGTCGGTCAAACTTGATATCATTGAAAAGGTATCTTGGTACAGAGTTATCAACTGCAAAACGTTTCAAAATCGGGTGCTTACTTCCCGAGATATGACTTAAGCACTTACCGCTAGGCTTAGGGCTAGGGTTAGGGTTAAGGTTAGGGTTAGGGTAGTGCTTAGATGGAATATTGCTAAGAGTGTATTCTAGTCGGTCAAACTTGGTATCATTGAAAAGGTATCTTGGTACAGAGTTGTAAACTACAAACCGTTTTAAAATCGGGTGCTTACTTCCCGAGATATGATTTAAGCACTTACAGCTAGGGTTAGGGTTAGGGTTAAGGTTAGGGTTAGGGTAGTGCTTAAATGCAATATTGCTAAGAATTTATTCTACTAGGAAAAACTTGGTATCGTTGAACAGGTATCTTGGTACAGAGTTGTAAACTGCAAACCGTTTCAAAATCAGGTGCTTACTTCCCGAGATATGACTTAAGCACTAACCGCTATTGTAAGTTTAGGGTTAAGGTTAGGGTAAGGGTAGTGCTTAGATGCAATATTGCTAAGAGTGCATTCTAGTCGGTCAAACTTGGTATCATTCGAAAGGTATCTTGGTACAGAGTTGTAAACTGCAAACCGTTTCAAAATCGGGTGCTTACTTCCCGAGATATGACTTAAGCACTTACCGCTAGGGTTAGGGTTAGGGTTAAGGTAAGGGTTAGGGTAGTGATTAGATGCAATATTGCTAAGAGTGTATTCTAGTCGGTCAAACTTGATATCATTGAAAAGGTATCTTGGTACAGAGTTGTAAACTGCAAAACGTTTCAAAATCGGGTGCTTACTTCCCGAGATATGACTTAAGCACTTACCGCTAGGCTTAGGGTTAGGGTTAGGGTTAAGGTTAGGGTTAGGGTAGTGCTTAGATGCAATATTGCTAAGAGTGTATTCTAGTCGGTCAAACTTGGTATCATTGAAAAGGTATCTTGGTACAGAGTTGTAAACTGCAAAACGTTTCAAAATCGGGTGCTTACTTCCCGAGATATGACTTAAGCACTTACCGCTAGGCTTAGGGTTAGGGTTAGGGTTAAGGTTAGGGTTAGGGTAGTGCTTAGATGCAATATTGCTAAGAGTGCATTCTAGTCGGTCAAACTTGGTATCATTCGAAAGGTATCTTGGTACAGAGTTGTAAACTGCAAACCGTTTCAAAATCGGGTGCTTACTTCCCGAGATATGACTTAAGCACTTACAGCTAGGGTTAAGGTAAGGGTTAGGGTAGTGATTAGATGCAATATTGCTAAGAGTGTATTCTAGTCGGTCAAACTTGGTATCATTGAAAAGGTTTCTTTGTACATAGTTGTAAACTGCAAACCGTTTCAAAATCGGGTGCTTACTTCCCGAGATATGACTTAAGCACTATCCGCTAGGGTTAGGGTTTGGGTTAAGGTAGTGCTTAAATGCAATATTGCTAAGAGTGTATTCTAGTCGGTCAAACTTGATATCATTGAAAAGGTATCTTGGTACAGAGTTGTAAACTGCAAAACGTTTCAAAATCGGGTGCTTACTTCCCGAGATATGACTTAAGCACTTACCGCTAGGCTTAGGGTTAGGGTTAGGGTTAAGGTTAGGGTTAGGGTAGTGCTTAGATGCAATATTGCTAAGAGTGTATTCTAGTCGGTCAAACTTGGTATCATTGAAAAGGTATCTTGGTACAGAGTTGTTAACTGCAAATCGTTTTAAAACAATGCGCTTACTTACTGAGATATGACTTAAGCACTAACCGCTAGAGTTAGGGTTAAGGTTAGGGTAGTACCTAAATGCAATATTGCTAAGAGTGTATTCTAGTCGGTCAAACTTGGTATCATTTAAAATGTATCTTGGTACAGAGTTGTAAACTGCAAACCGTTTTAAAATCGGGTGCTTACTTCCCGAGATATGACTTAAGCACTTACAGCTAGGGTTAGGGTTAGGGTTAAGGTTGGGGTTAGGGTAGTGCCTAGATGCAATATTGCTAAGAATTTATTCTAGTGGGAAAAACTTGGTATTATTGAAAATGTATCTTGGTACAGAGTTGTAAACTGCAAACCGTTTCAAAATCGGGTGCTTACTTCCCGAAATATGACTTAAGCACTAACCGCTAGGGTTAGGGTTGGGGCAAGGGTAGTGCTTAAATGCAATACTGCTAAGTGTGTATTCTAGTCGGTCAAACTTGGTATCATTGAAAAGGTATCTTGGTACAGAGGTGTAAGCTGCAAACCGTTTCAAAATCGGGTGCTTACTTCCCGAGATATGACTTAAGCACTTACAGCTAGGGTTAGTCTTAGGGTTAAGTTTAGGGTTAGGGTAGTGCTTAGATGCAATATTGCTAAGAGTGCATTCTAGTCGGTCAAACTTGGTATCATTGAAAGGGTATCTTGGTACAGAGTTGTTAACTGCAAATCGTTTTAAAACCGTGCGCTTACTTACCTAGATATGACTTAAGCAATATCCGGTAGGGTTAGGGTTGGGGTTAGGGTATTGCTTCAAGGCAATATTGCTAAGAGTGTATTCTAGTTGGTTAAACTTGGTATCATTGAAAAGGTATCTTGGTACAGAGTTGTAAACTGCAAACCGTTTCAAAATCAGGTGCTTACTTCCCGAGATATGACTTAAGCACTAACCGCTAATGTAAGTTTAGGGTTAAGGTTAGGGTAAGGGTAGTGCTTAGATGCAATATTGCTAAGAGTGTATTCTAGTCGGTCAAACTTGGTATCATTGAAAAGGTATCTTGGTACAGAGTTGTAAACTTCAAACCGTTTGAAAATCGGATGCTTGATTCTCGAGATATGACTTCAGCAATTACAGCTAGGGTTAGGGTTAGGGTTAAGGTTGGGGTTAGGGTAGTGCTTAAATGCAATATTGCTAAGAATTCATTCTAGTGGGAAAAACTTGGTATCATTGAAAATGTATCTTGGTACAGAGTTGTAAACTGCAAACCGTTTCAAAATCGGGTGCTTACTTCACGAGATATGACTTAAGCACTTACAGCTAGGGTTAGTGTTAGGGTTAAGGTTAGGGTTAGGGTAGTGCTTAGATGCAATATTGCTAAGTGTGTATTCTAGTCGGTCAAACTTGGTATCATTGAAAAGGTATCTTAGTACAGAGTTGTACTTTCCAAAGATACCATAGTTTGCCTATTTCGGACACTTTTCAAAAATCCACATTTTTGGTCGCGGTTAGGGGGACTTAGCTAAGAACGGGAATAACTCGACAACAAAAAGAGGTATCCGAAAACGGATTGCAGCATTCAACTCCCCACCAAGAGAGCTTTCCAAAGAGACCATAGTTTGCCTATTTCGGACACTTTTAAAAAATCCACATTTTTGATCGCGGTTAGGGGGACTTAGCTAAGAACGGGAATAACTCGACAACAAACAGAGCTATCCGAAAGCGGATTGCAGCATTCAACTCCCAACCAAGAGACCTTTCTAAAGATACGATAGTTTGCCTATTTCGGACACTTTTCAAAAATCCACATTTTAGGTTACTGTAATACGTGCTTAACTTTAAACGGGAATAACTCGACAACAAAAAGAGCTATCCAAAAGCGGATTGCAGCATTCAACTCCCAACCAAGAGACCTTTCCAAATATACCATAGTTTGCCTATTTCGGACACTTTTCAAAAATCCACATTTTTGGTCGCGGTTAGAGGGACTTAGCTAAGAACGGGAATAACTCGACAACAAAAAGAGTTATCCGAAAGCGGATTGCAGCATTCAACTCCCCACCAAGAGACCTTTCCAAATATACCATAGTTTGCCTTTTTCGGACACTTTTGAAAAATCCACATTTTGGGTCGCGGTTAGGGGGACTTAGCTAAGAACGGGAATAGCTCGACAACAAAAAGAGCTATCCGAAAACGGATTGCAGCATTCAACTCCTCACCAAGAGACCTTTCCAAAGATACCATAGTTTGCCTATTTCGGACAATTTTCAAAAATCCATATTTTAAGTTACTGTAATCGGTGCTTAACTTTAAACGGGAATAACTTGACAACAAAAAGAGTTATCCGAAAACGGATTGCAGCATTCAACTCCCCACCAAGAGAGCTTTCTAAAGAGACCATAGTTTGCCTATTTCGGACACTTTTCAAAAATCCATATTTTAGGTTACTGTAAACGGTGCTTAACTTTAAACGGGAATAACTCGACAACAGAGATAGCTATCCGAAAACGAATTGCAGCATTCAACTCCCCACCAAGAGAGCTTTTTAAAGATACCATAGTTTGCCTATTTCGGACACTTTTTAAAAATCCACATTTTTGGTCGCGGTTAGGGGGACTTAGCTAAGAACGGGAATCACTCGACAACCAAAAGAGCTATCCGAAAACGGATTGCAGCATTTCATTCCCCACTAAGAGAGCTTTCTAAAGATACCATAGTTTGCCTATTTCGGACACTTTTGGAAAATCCACATTTTTGGTCGCGGTTAGGGGGACTTAGCTAATAACGGGAATAGCTCGACAACAAAAAAGAGCTATCCGAAAACGGATTGCAGCATTCAACTCCTCACCAAGAGACCTTTCCAAAGATACCATAGTTTGCCTATTTCGGACACTTTTCAAAAATCCACATTTTAGGTTACTGTAATACGTGGTTAACTTTAAACGGGAATAACTCGACAACAAAAAGAGCTATCCAAAAGCGGATTGCAGCATTCAACTCCCAACCAACAGACCTTTCCAAATATACCATAGTTTGCCTATTTCGGACACTTTTCAAAAATCCACATTTTTGGTCGCGGTTAGAGGGGCTTAGCTAAGAACGGGAATAACTCGACAACAAAAAGAGTTATCCGAAAGCGGATTGCAGCATTCAACTCCCCACCAAGAGACCTTTCCAAATATATCATAGTTTGCCTTTTTCGGACACTTTTGAAAAATCCACATTTTGGGTCGCGGTGAGGGGGACTTAGCTAAGAACGGGAATAGCTCGACCAGAAAAAGAGCTATCCGAAAACGGATTGCAGCATTCAACTCCTCACCAAGAGACCTTTCCAAAGATACCATAGTTTGCCTATTTCGGGCACTTTTGAAAAATCCACGTTTTTGGTCGCGGTTAGGGGGACTTAGCTAATAACGGGAATAACTGGACAACAAAAAGAGCTATCCGAAAACGGATTGCAGCATTCAACTCCCCACTAAGAGACCTTTCCAAAGATACCATAGTTTGCCTATTTCGGACACTTTTCAAAAATCCACATTTTAGGTTACTGTAATCGGTGCTTAAATTTAAACGGGAATAACTCGACAACAAAAAGAGCTATCCGAAAACGGATTGCAACATTCAACTCCCCACCAAGAGACCTTTCTAAAGATACCATAGTTTGCCTATTTCGGATTCTTTCCAAAAATCCACATTTTAGGTTACTGTAATCGGTGCTTAACTTTAAACGGAAATAACTCGACAACAAAAAGAGCTATCCGAAAACGGATTGCAGCATTCAACTCCCCACCAAGAGACCTTTCCAAAGATACCATAGTTTGCCTATTTCGGACACTTTTGAAAAATCCATATTTTAGGTTATTGTAATCGGTGCTTAACTTTAAACGGGAATAACTTGACATCAAAAAGAGCTATCCGAAAACGGATTGCAGCATTCAACTCCCCACCAAGAGACCTTTCTAAAGAGACCATAGTTTACCTATTTCGGACACTTTTCAAAAATCCATATTTTAGGTTACTGTAATCGGTGCTTAACTTTAAACGGGAATAACTTGACAACAAAAAGAGTTATCCGAAACTGATTGCAGCATTCAACTCCCCACTAAGAGACCTTTCCAAAGATACCATAGTTTGCGTATTTCGGACACTTTTCAAAAGTCCACTTTTTAGGTTACTGTAATCGGTGCTTAAATTTAAACGGGAATAACTCGACAACAAAAAGAGCTATCCGAAAGCGGATTGCAACATTCAACTCCCCACCAAGAGACCTTTCTAAAGATACCATAGTTTGCCTATTTCGGATTCTTTCCAAAAATCCACATTTTAGGTTACTGTAATCGGTGCTTAACTTTAAACGGAAATAACTCGACAACAAAAAGAGCTATCCGAAAACGGATTGCAGCATTCAACTCCCCACCAAGAGACCTTTCTAAAGATGCCATAGTTTGCCTATTTCGTACACTTTTGAAAAATGCACATTTTTGGTCGCTGTTAGGGGGACTTAGCTAATAACGGGAATAACTCGACAACAAAAAGAGCTATCCGAAAACGGATTGCAGCATTTCATTTCCCACCAAGAGAGCTTTCCAAAGATACCATAGTTTGCCTATTTCGGACACTTTCTAAAAATCCACATTTTTGGTCGCGGTTAGGGGGACTTAGCTAATAACGGGAATAAGTGGACAACAAAAAGAGCTATCCGAAAACGGATTGCAGCATTCAACTCCCCACTAAGAGACCTTTCCAAAGATACCATAGTTTGCCTATTTCGGACACTTTTCAAAAATCCACATTTTAGGTTACTGTAATCGGTGCGTAACTTTAAACGGGAATAACTCGACAACAAAAAGAGCTATCCGAAAGCGGATTGCAACATTCAACTCCCCACCAAGAGACCTTTCTAAAAATACCATGGTTTGCCTATTTCGGATTCTTTCCAAAAATCCCCATTTAAGGTTACTGTAATCGGTGCTTAAATTTAAACGGGAATAACTCGACAACAAAAAGAGCTATCCGAAAGCGGATTGCAACATTCAACTCCCCACCAAGAGGCCTTTTTAAAGATACCATAGTTTGCCTATTTCGGATTTTTTCCAAAAATCCCCATTTAAGGTTACTGTAATCGGTGCTTAACTTCAAACGGGAATAGCTCGACAACAAAAAGATCTATCCGAAAACGGATTGCAGCATTCAACTCCCCACCAAGAGACCTTTCCAAAGATATCATAGTTTGCCTATTTTGGACACTTTTCAAAAATCCACATTTTAGGTTACTGTAATCGGTACTTAACTTTAAACGGGAATAACTCGACAACAAAAAGAGCTATCCGAAAACGGATTGCAGCATTCCATTCCCCACCAAGAGAGCTTTCCAAGATACCATAGTTTGCCTATTTCGGTGACTTTTTAAAAATCCACGTTTTTGGTCGCGGTTAGGGGACTTAGCTAAAAACGGAATAACTGGACAACAAAAGAGCTACTAAACGGATTTCAGCATTTCATTTCCACCAAGAGAGCTTTCCAAGATACCATAGTTTGCCTATTTCGGACACTTTCTAAAAATCCACATTTTTGGTCGCGGTTAGGGGGACTTAGCTAATAACGTGAATAAGTGGACAACAAAAAGAGCTATCCGAAAACGGATTGCAGCATTCAACTCCCCACTAAGAGACCTTTCCAAGATACCATAGTTTGCCTATTTCGGACACTTTTAAAAATCCACATTTTAGGTTACTGTAATCGGTGCGTAACTTTAAACGGGAATAACTCGACAACAAAAAGAGCTATCCGAAAGCGATTGCAACATTCAACTCCCCAAAGAGACCTTTCTAAAATACCATAGTTTGCCTATTTCGGATTCTTTCCAAAATCCCACTTTAGGTTACTGTAATCGTGCTTAATTTAACGGGAAAACTCGACAACAAAAAGAGCTATCCGAAAGCGGATTGCAACATTCAACTCCCCACCAAGAGCCTTTTTAAGATACCATAGTTTTGCCTATTTCGGATTCTTTCCAAAATCCCCATTTAAGGTTCTGTAATCAGTGCTTAACTTTAAACGGGAATAGCTCGACAACAAAAAGAGCTATCCGAAAACGGATTGCAGCATTCAACTCCCCACCAAGAGACCTTTTCGAAAGATACCATAGTTTGCCTATTTTGGACACTTTTTCAAAAATCCACATTTTAGGTTACTGTAATCGGTGCTTAACTTTAACGGGAATAACTCGACACAAAAAGAGCTATCCGAAAACGGATTGCAGCATTCATTCCCCACCAAGAGAGCTTTCCAAGATACCATAGTTTGCCTATTTCGGACTTTTTAAAAATCCACATTTTTGGTCGCGGTTAGGGGGACTTAGCTAAAACGGGAATAACTCGACAACAAAAGAGCTATCCAAAACGGATTTCAGCATTCATTTCCCACCAAGAGAGCTTTCAAAGATACCAGTGTGCCTATTTCGGACACTTTTGAAAATCCACATTTTGGTCGCGGTTAGGGGACTTAGCTAATAACGGGAATAACCACAACAAAAAAAGAGCTATCCGAAACGGATTGCAGCATTTCATTCCCCACCAAGAGAGCTTTCCAAAGATACCATAGTTTTGCCTATTTCGGACACTTTTGAAAAATCCACATTTTGGTCGCGGTTGGCGGACTTAGCTAATGACGGGAATAACTCGACAACAAAAAGAGCTATCCGAAACGGATTGCAGCATTCAACTCCCACACAGAGACCTTTCCCAAGATACCATAGTTTGCCTATTTCGGACGACTTTTCAAAATCCACATTTTTAGGTCGCGGTTTATCGTGGTTAACTTTAAACGGGAATACTCGACAACAAAAAGAGCTATCCAAAAGCGGATTGCAGCATTCAACTCCCAACCAAGAGACCTTTCCAAATATACCATAGTTTGCCTATTTCGGACACTTTTCAAAAATCCACATTTTAGGTCGCGGTTAGGGGGACTTAGCTAAACGGGAATAACTCGACAACAAAAGAGCTATCCGAAAGCGATTGCAGCATTCAACTCCCCACCAAGAGACCTTCCAAAGATATCATAGTTTGCCTATTTCGACACTTTTTAAAAAAATCCACCATTTTGTTGGGTCGCGGTGAGGGGGACTTACTAATAACGGAATAACTCGACAACAAAGAGCTATCCGATGGATTGCAGCTTCAACTCCTCACCAGAGACCTTTCCAAAGATACATAGTTTGCCTATTTCGGCACTTTTTTGAAATCCACATTTTTGGTCGCGTTAGGGGGACTTAGCTAATAACGGGAATAACTTGACAACAAAAAGAGCTATCCGAAAACGGATTGCAGCATTCAACTCCCACCAAGAGACCTTTCCAAAGATACCATAGTTTGCCTATTTCGGACACTTTTCAAAAATCCACATTTTGGTCGGTTAGGGTGCTTAGCTAATAACGTGAATAACTCGACAACAAAAAGAGCTATCCGAAAGCGGATTGCAGCTTCAACTCCCTCCCCACCAAGAGACCTTTCCAAAGATACCATAGTTTGCCTATTTCGGACACTTTTCAAAATCCACATTTTAGGTTACTGTAATCGGTGCTTAACTTTAAACGGGAAATAACTCGACACAAAAGAGCTATCCGAAAACGGATTGCCAGCATTCACTCCCCACCAAGAGACCTTTCCAAATATACCATAGTTGCCTATTTCGGACACTTTCAAAATCCACATTTTAGGTTACTGTAAGCGGTGCTTAACTTTAACGGGAAATAACTGACAACAAAAAGAGCTATCCGAAACGGATTGTCAGCATTCAACTCCCCACCAAGAGATC
>JAFMNZ010000019.1:109705-138928 GCA_019207045.1 Branchiostoma floridae x Branchiostoma belcheri | reverse complement strand
ATTTTTGGTCGCGGTTAGGGGGACTTGCTAATAACGGGAAACTCGACAACAAAAGAGCTATCTGAAAACGGATTGCAAGCATCAACTCCCAACAAGAGAGACCTTTCCAAAGATACCATAGTTTGCCTATTTCGGACACTTTTCAAAAATACATTTTAGGTTACTGTAATCGGTGCTTAACTTTAAACGGGAATAACTCGACAACAAAAGAGGCTATCCGAAAAAACGGATTGCAGCATTCAACTCACAACCAAGAGACTTTCCAAAGATACCATAGTTTGCCTATTTCGGACACTTTTCAAAAATCCATATTTTAGGTTACTGTAATCGGTGCTTAACTTTAAACGGGAATAACTCGACAACAAAAAGAGCTATCCGAAAACGGATTGCAGCATTCAAACTCTCCCACCAAGAGAGCTTTCCAAAGATACCATAGTTTGCCTATTTCGGACACTTTTCAAAAATCCACATTTTTACGGTACGCGGTTTGGGGACGTAGCTAATAACGGGAATAACTCGACAACAAAAAGAGCTATCCGAAAACGGATTGCAGCATTCAACTCCCCACCAAGAGACCTTTCCAAAGATACCATAGTTTGCCTATTCGGGACTTTTCAAAAATCCACATTTTGGTCGCGGTTAGGGGACTTAGCTAATAACGGGAATAACTCGACAACAAAAAGAGCTATCCGAAAACGGATTGCAGCATTCAACTCCCCACCAAGAGAGCTTTCCAAAGATACCATAGTTTGCCTATTTCGGTGACTTTTAAAATCCACATTTTTGGTCGCGGTTAGGGGGACTTAGCTAATAACGGGAATAACTCGACAACAAAAAGAGCTATCCGAAAACGGATTGCAGCATTCAACTCCCACCAAGAGAGCTTTCAAAGATACCATAGTTTGCCTATTTCGGACACTTTCAAAAAATCCACATTTTAGGTACGGTAAGGGGGACTAGCTAAAACGGGAAAAAAATCGACAACAAAAAGAGCTATCCGAAAAGGATTGCAGCATTCAACTCCCCACCAAGAGACTTTCCAAGATACCATAGTTTGCCTATTTCGGTGACTTTTTAAAAATCCACATTTTGGTCGCTTAGGGGGACTTTAAACGGAATAACTCGACAACAAAAAGAGCTATCCGAAAACGGATTGCAGCATTCAACTCCCCACCAAGAGAGCTTTCCAAAGATACCATAGTTTGCCTATTTCGGGGACCTTTTAAAAATCCACATTTTTGGTCGCGGTTAGGGGGACTTAGCTAATAACGGGAATAACTCGACAACAAAAAGGCTATCCGAAAACGGATTGCAGCATTCAACTCCCACCAAGAGAGCTTTCCAAAGATACCATAGTTTGCCTATTTCGGGACCTTTTAAAAATCCACATTTTGGTCGCGGTTGGGGGACTTTGCTAATAACGGGAATAACTCGACAACAAAAAGAGCTATCGAAACGGATTGCAGCATTCAACTCCCCACAAGAGACCTTTCCAAAGATACCATAGTTTGCCTATTTCGGGCACTTTTAAAAATCCACATTTGGTCGCGGTTAGGGGGACTTAGCTAATAACGGGAATAACTCGACAACAAAAAGAGCTATCCGAAAACGGATTGCAGCATTCAACTCCCACCAAGAGAGCTTTCCAAAGATACCATAGTTTGCCTATTTCGGACACTTTTAAAAATCCACATTTTTGGTCGCGGTTAGGGGACTTAGCTAATAAACGGGAATAACTCGACAACAAAAAGAGCTATCCGAAAAACGGATTGCAGCATTCAACTCCCAACCAAGAGACCTTTCAAAGATACCATAGTTTGCCTATTTCGGACACTTTTCAAAAATCCACATTTTTGGTACGGTAATCGGTGCTTAACTTTAACGGGAATAACTCGACAACACAAAAGAGCTATCCGAAAACGGATTGCAGCATTCAACTCCCCACCAAAGAGAGCTTTCAAAGATACCATAGTTTGCCTATTTCGGACACTTTTCAAAAATCCATATTTTGGTTACGGTAATCGGTGCTTAGCTAATAAACGGGAATAACTCGACAACAAAAAGAGCTATCCAAAACGGATTGCAGCATTCAACTCCCAACCAAGAGACCTTTCCAAAGATACCATAGTTTGCCTATTTCGGACACTTTTCAAAAATCCACATTTTAGGTTACTGTAATCGGTGCTTAACTTTAACGGGAATAACTCGACAACAAAAAGAGCTATCCGAAAACGGATTGCAGCATTCAACTCCCCACAAGAGAGCTTTCCAAAGATACCATAGTTTGCCTATTTCGGACACTTTTTAAAAATCCACATTTTTGGTCGCGGTTTCGGGGACTTAGCTAATAACGGGAATAACTCGACAACAAAAAGAGCTATCCGAAAACGGATTGCAGCATTCAACTCCCCACCAAGAGACCTTTCCAAAGATACCATAGTTTGCCTATTCGGGACTTTTAAAAATCCACATTTTGGTCGCGGTTAGGGGACTTAGCTAATAACGGGAATAACTCGACAACAAAAAGAGCTATCCGAAAACGGATTGCAGCATTCAACTCCCCACCAAGAGACCTTTCCAAAGATACCATAGTTTGCCTATTTCGGACACTTTTCAAAAATCCACATTTTGGTTACTGTAATAGGGTGCTTAGCTTTAACGGGAATAACTCGACAACAAAAAGAGCTATCCGAAAACGGATTGCAGCATTCAACTCCCCACCAAGAGAGCTTTCCAAAGATACCATAGTTTGCCTATTTCGGACACTTTTCAAAAATCCACATTTTAGGTCTGTAATCGGTGCTTAACTTTAAACGGGAATAACTCGACAACAAAAAGAGCTATCCAAAACGGATTGCAGCATTCAACCCCCACCAAGAGACCTTTCAAAGATACCATAGTTTGCCTTTTATTCGGACACTTTTCAAAAATCCACATTTTAGGTTACTGTAATCGGTGCTTACTTTTAAACGGGAATAACTCGACAACAAAAAGAGCTATCCGAAAACGGATTGCAGCATTCACTCCCACCAAGAGAGCTTCCAAAGATACCATAGTTTGCCTATTTCGGACACTTTTCAAAAATCCACTTTTGGTCGCGGTTAGGGGGCTTAGCTAATAACGGGAATAACTCGACAACAAAAAGAGCTATCCGAAAACGGATTGCAGCATTCAACTCCCCCACAAGAGACCTTTCCAAAGATACCATAGTTGCCTATTCGGACACTTTTCAAAAATCCACATTTTTGGTCGCGGTAGGGGGACTTAGCTAATAACGGGAATAACTCGACACAAAAAGAGCTATCCGAAAACGGATTGCAGCATTCAATCCCCCCAACAGAGACCTTTCCAAGATACCATAGTTTGCCTATTTCGGTCACTTTTAAAATCCACATTTTTGGTCGCGGTTCGGGGGACTTAGCTAATAACGGGAATAACTCGACAACAAAAGAGCTATCCGAAAGCGGATTGCAGCATTCAACTCCCACCAAGAGAGCTTTCCAAAGATACCATAGTTTGCCTATTTCGGTGACTTTTAAAAAATCCACATTTTTGGTCGCGGTTAGGGGGACTTAGCTAATAACGGGAATAACTCGACAACAAAAAGAGCTATCCGAAAACGGATTGCAGCATTCAACTCCCCACCAAGAGAGCTTTCCAAAGATACCATAGTTTGCCTATTTCGGACACTTTTTAAAAATCCACATTTTTGGTCGCGGTTAGGGGGACTTAGCTAATAACGGGAATAACTCGACAACAAAAAGAGCTATCCGAAAACGGATTGCAGCATTCAACTCCCCACCAAGAGACCTTTCCAAAGATACCATAGTTTGCCTATTCGGTGACTTTTTAAAAATCCACATTTTGGTCGCGGTTAGGGGGACTTAGCTAATAACGGGAATAACTCGACAACAAAAAGAGCTATCCGAAAACGGATTGCAGCATTCAATTCCCCACCAAGAGACCTTTCCAAAGATACCATAGTTTGCCTATTTCGGACACTTTTCAAAAATCCACATTTTAGGTTACTGTAATCGGTGCTTAACTTTAAACGGGAATAACTCGACAACAAAAAGAGCTATCCGAAAGCGGATTGCAGCATTCAACTCCCCACCAAGAGACCTTTCCAAAGATACCATAGTTTGCCTATTTCGGACACTTTTCAAAAATCCACATTTTAGGTTACTGTAACGGTGCTTACTTTAAAACGGGAATAACTCGACAACAAAAAGAGCTATCCAAAAGCGGATTGCAGCATTCAACTCCCCACCAAGAGACCTTTCAAAGATACCATAGTTTGCCTATTTCGGACACTTTTCAAAAATCCACATTTTAGGTACTGTAATCGGTGCTTAACTTAACGGGAATAACTCGACAACAAAAAGAGCTATCCGAAAACGGATTGCAGCATTCAACTCCCACCAAGAGAGCTTTCCAAAGATACCATAGTTTGCCTATTTCGGACACTTTTTAAAAATCCACATTTTTGGTCGCGGTTAGGGGGACTTAGCTAATAACGGGAATAACTCGACAACAAAAAGAGCTATCCGAAAACGGATTGCAGCATTCAACTCCCCACCAAGAGACCTTTCCAAAGATACCATAGTTTGCCTATTTCGGTGACTTTTTAAAAATCCACATTTGGTCGCGGTTAGGGGGACTTAGCTAATAACGGGAATAACTCGACAACAAAAAGAGCTATCCGAAAACGGATTGCAGCATTCAACTCCCACCAAGAGACCTTTCCAAGATACCATAGTTTGCCTATTTCGGACACTTTTCAAAATCCACATTTTTGGTCGCGGTTAAGGGGGACTTAGCTAATAACGGGAATAACTCGACAACAAAAAGAGCTATCCGAAAACGGATTGCAGCATTCAACTCCCCACAAGAGAGCCTTCCAAAGATACCATAGTTTGCCTATTTCGGCACTTTTAAAAATCCAAATTTTTGGTCGCGGTTAGGGGACTTAGCTAATAACGGGAATAACTCGACAACAAAAAGAGCTATCCGAAAACGGATTGCAGCATTCAACTCCCCACCAAGAGAGCTTTCAAAGATACCATAGTGCCTATTTCGGTGACTTTTTAAAAATCCACATTTTGGTCGCGGTTAGGGGGACTTAGCTAATAACGGGAATAACTCGACAACAAAAAGAGCTATCCGAAAGCGGATTGCAGCATTCAACTCCCCACCAAGAGAGCTTCCAAAGATACCATAGTTTGCCTATTTCGGACACTTTTAAAAATCCACATTTTGGTTCGCGGTTATGGGGGACTTAGCTAATAACGGGAATAACTCGACAACAAAAAGAGCTATCCGAAAACGGATTGCAGCATTCAATCCCCACCAAGAGAGCTTTCCAAAGATACCATAGTTTGCCTATTTCGGACACTTTTCAAAAATCCATATTTTAGGTTATGTAATGGGTGCTTAACTTTAAACGGGAATAACTCGACAACAAAAAAGCTATCCGAAAACGGATTGCAGCATTCAACTCCCCACCAAGAGAGCTTTCCAAAGATACCATAGTTTGCCTATTTCGGACACTTTTCAAAAAATCAACATTTTAGGTTACTGTAATCGGGGCTTAACTTTAAACGGAATAACTCGACAACAAAAAGAGCTATCCAAAAGCGGATTGCAGCATTCAACTCCCCACCAAGAGACCTTTCCAAAGATACCATAGTTTGCCTATTTCGGACACTTTTAAAAATCCACATTTTGGTCGCGGTTAGGGGGACTTAGCTAATAACGGGAATAATACGACAACAAAAAGAGCTATCCGAAAACGGATTGCAGCATTCAACTCCCCACCAAGAGACCTTTCCAAAGATACCATAGTTTGCCTATTCGGGCACTTTTTAAAAATCCACATTTTTGGTCGCGGTTAGGGGACTTAGCTAATAACGGAATAACTCGACAACAAAAGAGCTATCCGAAAACGGATTGCAGCATTCAACTCCCACCAAGAGAGCTTTCCAAAGATACCATAGTTTGCCTATTTCGGTGACTTTTTAAAAATCCACATTTTTGGTCGCGGTTAGGGGACTTAGCTAATAACGGGAATAACTCGACAACAAAAGAGCTATCCGAAAACGGATTGCAGCATTCAACTCCCACCAAGAGAGCTTTCCAAAGATACCATAGTTTGCCTATTTCGGACACTTTTCAAAAATCAATTTTAGGTTACTGTAATCGGTGCTTAACTTTAAACGGGAATAACTCGACAACAAAAAGAGCTATCCGAAAACGGATTGCAGCATTCAACTCCCCACCAAGAGAGCTTTCCAAAGATACCATAGTTTGCCTATTTCGGACACTTTTCAAAAATCCACATTTTAGGTTACTGTAATCGGTGCTTAGCTTAAACGGGAATAACTCGACAACAAAAGAGCTATCCGAAAGCGGATTGCAGCATTCAACTCCCCACCAAGAGACCTTTCCAAAGATACCATAGTTTGCCTATTTCGGACACTTTTCAAAAATCCACATTTTAGGTTACTGTAATCGGTGCTTAACTTTAAACGGGAATAACTCGACAACAAAAAGAGCTATCCAAAAGCGGATTGCAGCATTCAACTCCCCACCAAGAGACCTTTCTAAAGATACCATAGTTTGCCTATTTCGGACACTTTTCAAAAATCCACATTTTAGGTTACTGTAATCGGGCTTAGCTTTAAAAGGGAATAACTCGACAACAAAAAGAGCTATCCGAAAAGCGGATTGCAGCATTCAACTCCCCACCAAGAGAGCTTTCCAAAGATACCATAGTTTGCCTATTTCGGACACTTTTAAAAATCCACATTTTTGGTCGCGGTTAGGGGGACTTAGCTAATAACGGAATAACTCGACAACAAAAAGAGCTATCCGAAAACGGATTGCAGCATTCAACTCCCCACCAAGAGACCTTTCCAAAGATACCATAGTTTGCCTATTTCGGTCACTTTTAAAAATCCACATTTTTGGTCGCGGTTAGGGGGACTTAGCTAATAACGGGAATAACTCGACAACAAAAAGAGCTATCCGAAAGCGGATTGCAGCATTCAACTCCCACCAAGAGAGCTTTCCAAAGATACCATAGTTTGCCTATTTCGGACACTTTTAAAAATCCACATTTTTGGTCGCGGTTAGGGGGACTTAGCTAATAACGGGAATAACTCGACAACAAAAAGAGCTATCCGAAAACGGATTGCAGCATTCAATCCCCACCAAGAGAGCTTTCCAAAGATACCATAGTTTGCCTATTTCGGACACTTTTCAAAAATCCATATTTTAGGTACTGTAATGGGTGCTTAACTTTAAACGGGAATAACTCGACAACAAAAAGAGCTATCCGAAAACGGATTGCAGCATTCAACTCCCCACCAAGAGACCTTTCCAAAAATACCATAGTTTGCCTATTTCGGACACTTTTCAAAAATCCACATTTTAGGTTACTGTAATCGGTGCTTAACTTTAAACGGGAATAACTCGACAACAAAAAGAGCTATCCAAAAGCGGATTGCAGCATTCAACTCCCCACCAAGAGACCTTTCCAAAGATACCATAGTTTGCCTATTTCGGACACTTTTCAAAAATCCATATTTTAGGTTACTGTAATCGGTGCTTAACTTTAAACGGGAATAACTCGACAACAAAAAGAGCTATCCGAAAACGGATTGCAGCATTCAACTCCCCACCAAGAGAGCTTTCCAAAGATACCATAGTTTGCCTATTTCGGACACTTTTTAAAAATCCACATTTTAGGTTACTGTAATCGGGGCTTAACTTTAAACGGGAATAACTCGACAACAAAAAGAGCTATCCGAAAACGGATTGCAGCATTCAACTCCCCACCAAGAGAGCTTTCCAAAGATACCATAGTTTGCCTATTTCGGGACCTTTTAAAAAATCCACATTTTTGGTCGCGGTTAGGGGGACTTAGCTAATAACGGGAATAACTCGACAACAAAAAGAGCTATCCGAAAACGGATTGCAGCATTCAACTCCCCACCAAGAGAGCTTTCCAAAGATACCATAGTTTGCCTATTTCGGACACTTTTAAAAATCCACATTTTAGGTCGCGGTTAGGGGGACTTAGCTAATAACGGGAATAACTCGACAACAAAAAGAGCTATCCGAAAACGGATTGCAGCATTCAATCCCACCAAGAGAGCTTTCCAAAGATACAATAGTTTGCCTATTTCGGACACTTTTCAAAAATCCACATTTTAGGTTACTGTAATGGTGCTTAACTTTAAACGGGAATAACTCGACAACAAAAAGAGCTATCCGAAAACGGATTGCAGCATTCAACTCCCCACCAAGAGAGCTTTCCAAAGATACCATAGTTTGCCTATTTCGGACACTTTTCAAAAATCAATTTTTAGGTTACTGTAATCGGGGCTTAACTTTAACGGGAATAACTCGACAACAAAAAGAGCTATCCAAAAGCGGATTGCAGCATTCAACTCCCCACCAAGAGACCTTTCCAAAGATACCATAGTTTGCCTATTTCGGACACTTTTTAAAAATCCACATTTTTGGTCGCGGTTAGGGGGACTTAGCTAATAACGGGAATAACTCGACAACAAAAAGAGCTATCCGAAAACGGATTGCAGCATTCAACTCCCCACCAAGAGACCTTTCCAAAGATACCATAGTTTCCTATTTCGGACACTTTTAAAAATCCACATTTTGGTCGCGGTTAGGGGGACTTAGCTAATAACGGGAATAACTCGACAACAAAAAGAGCTATCCGAAAACGGATTGCAGCATTCAACTCCCCACCAAGAGAGCTTTCCAAAGATACCATAGTTTGCCTATTTCGGTGACTTTTTAAAAATCCACATTTTTGGTCGCGGTTAGGGGGACTTAGCTAATAACGGGAATAACTCGACAACAAAAAGAGCTATCCGAAAACGGATTGCAGCATTCAACTCCCACCAAGAGAGCTTTCCAAAGATACCATAGTTTGCCTATTTCGGACACTTTTCAAAAATCAATTTTAGGTTACTGTAATCGGTGCTTAACTTAAACGGGAATAACTCGACAACAAAAAGAGCTATCCGAAAACGGATTGCAGCATTCAACTCCCCACCAAGAGAGCTTTCCAAAGATACCATAGTTTGCCTATTCGGACACTTTTCAAAAATCCACATTTTAGGTTACTGTAATCGGTGCTTAGCTTTAAACGGGAATAACTCGACAACAAAAAGAGCTATCCGAAAGCGGATTGCAGCATTCAACTCCCCACCAAGAGACCTTTCCAAAATACCATAGTTTGCCTATTTCGGACACTTTTCAAAAATCCACATTTTAGGTTACGGTAATCGGGCTTAACTTTAAACGGGAATAACTCGACAACAAAAAGAGCTATCCGAAAACGGATTGCAGCATTCAACTCCCCACCAAGAGACCTTTCCAAAGATACCATAGTTTGCCTATTTCGGGCACTTTTGAAAAATCCACATTTTTGGTCGCGGTTAGGGGGACTTAGCTAATAACGGGAATAACTCGACAACAAAAAGAGCTATCCGAAAACGGATTGCAGCATTCAACTCCCAACCAAGAGAGCTTTCCAAAGATACCATAGTTTGCCTATTTGGGACCTTTTAAAAATCCACATTTTTGGTCGCGGTTAGGGGGACTTAGCTAATAACGGGAATAACTGGACAACAAAAAGAGCTATCCGAAAAGGATTGCAGCATTCAACTCCCCACAAGAGAGCTTTCCAAAGATACCATAGTTTGCCTATTTCGGTGACTTTTAAAAAATTAACATTTTAGGTCGCGGTTAGGGGGACTTAGCTAAGAACGGGAATAACTCGACAACAAAAAGAGCTATCCGAAAACGGATTGCAGCATTCAACTCCCCACCAAGAGAGCTTTCCAAAATACCATAGTTTGCCTATTTCGGACACTTTTCAAAAATCCACATTTTAGGTTACTGTAATCGGTGCTTAACTTTAAACGGGAATAACTCGACAACAAAAAGAGCTATCCGAAAACGGATTGCAGCATTCAACTCCCCACCAAGAGAGCTTTCCAAAGATACCATAGTTTGCCTATTTCGGACACTTTTCAAAAATCCACATTTTAGGTTACGTAATCGGTGCTTAGCTTTAAACGGGAATAACTCGACAACAAAAAGAGCTATCCAAAACGGATTGCAGCATTCAACTCCCACCAAGAGACCTTTCCAAAGATACCATAGTTTGCCTATTTCGGACACTTTTTAAAAATCCACATTTTTGGTCTCGGTTAGGGGGACTTAGCTAATAACGGGAATAACTCGACAACAAAAAGAGCTATCCGAAAACGGATTGCAGCATTCAACTCCCCACCAAGAGAGCTTTCCAAAGATACCATAGTTTGCCTATTTCGGACACTTTTCAAAAATCAACATTTTAGGTTACTGTAATCGGTGCTTAACTTTAAACGGGAATAACTCGACAACAAAAAGAGCTATCCGAAAACGGATTGCAGCATTCAACTCCCCACCAAGAGACCTTTCCAAAGATACCATAGTTTGCCTATTTCGGACACTTTTTAAAAATCCACATTTTTGGTCGCGGTTAGGGGGACTTAGCTAATAACGGGAATAACTCGACAACAAAAAGAGCTATCCGAAAACGGATTGCAGCATTCAACTCCCCACCAAGAGACCTTTCCAAAGATACCATAGTTTGCCTATTTCGGGCACTTTTTAAAAATCCACATTTTTGGTCGCGGTTAGGGGGACTTAGCTAATAACGGGAATAACTCGACAACAAAAAGAGCTATCCGAAAACGGATTGCAGCATTCAACTCCCCACCAAGAGAGCTTTCCAAAGATACCATAGTTTGCCTATTTCGGTGACTTTTTAAAAATCCACATTTTTGGTCGCGGTTAGGGGGACTTAGCTAATAACGGGAATAACTCGACAACAAAAAGAGCTATCCGAAAACGGATTGCAGCATTCAACTCCCCACCAAGAGAGCTTTCCAAAGATACCATAGTTTGCCTATTTCGGACACTTTTCAAAAATCCAATTTTAGGTTACTGTAATCGGTGCTTAACTTTAAACGGAAATAACTCGACAACAAAAAGAGCTATCCGAAAACGGATTGCAGCATTCAACTCCCCACCAAGAGAGCTTTCCAAAGATACCATAGTTTGCCTATTTCGGACACTTTTCAAAAATCCACATTTTAGGTTACTGCAATCGGGGCTTAGCTTTAAACGGGAATAACTCGACAACAAAAAGAGCTATCCGAAAGCGGATTGCAGCATTCAACTCCCCACCAAGAGACCTTTCCAAAGATACCATAGTTTGCCTATTTCGGACACTTTTCAAAAATCCACATTTTAGGTTACTGTAATCGGTGCTTAACTTTAAACGGGAATAACTCGACAACAAAAAGAGCTATCCGAAAACGGATTGCAGCATTCAACTCCCCACCAAGAGACCTTTCCAAAGATACCATAGTTTCCTATTTCGGACACTTTTAAAAATCCACATTTTTGGTCGCGGTTCGGGGGACTTAGCTAATAACGGGAATAACTCGACAACAAAAAGAGCTATCCGAAAACGGATTGCAGCATTCAACTCCCACCAAGAGAGCTTTCCAAAGATACCATAGTTTGCCTATTTCGGTGACCTTTTAAAAATCCACATTTTTGGTCGCGGTTAGGGGGACTTAGCTAATAACGGGAATAACTCGACAACAAAAAGAGCTATCCGAAAACGGATTGCAGCATTCAACTCCCCACAAGAGAGCTTTCCAAAGATACCATAGTTTGCCTATTTCGGGACTTTTAAAAAATCCACATTTTGGTCGCGGTTAGGGGGACTTAGCTAATAACGGGAATAACTCGACAACAAAAAGAGCTATCCGAAAACGGATTGCAGCATTCAATCCCCACCAAGAGAGCTTTCCAAAGATACCATAGTTTGCCTATTTCGGACACTTTTCAAAAATCCATATTTTAGGTTACTGTAATCGGTGCTTAACTTTAAACGGGAATAACTCGACAACAAAAAGAGCTATCCGAAAACGGATTGCAGCATTCAACTCCCCACCAAGAGAGCTTTCCAAAGATACCATAGTTTGCCTATTTCGGACACTTTTCAAAAATCACATTTTAGGTTACTGTAATCGGTGCTTAGCTTTAACGGGAATAACTCGACAACAAAAAGAGCTATCCAAAAGCGGATTGCAGCATTCAACTCCCCACCAAGAGACCTTTCTAAAGATACCATAGTTTGCCTATTTCGGACACTTTTAAAAATCCACATTTTTGGTCGCGGTTAGGGGGACTTAGCTAATAACGGGAATAACTCGACAACAAAAAGAGCTATCCGAAAACGGATTGCAGCATTCAACTCCCCACCAAGAGACCTTTCCAAAGATACCATAGTTTCCTATTTCGGGCACTTTTTAAAAATCCACATTTTGGTCGCGGTTAGGGGGACTTAGCTAATAACGGGAATAACTCGACAACAAAAAGAGCTATCCGAAAACGGATTGCAGCATTCAACTCCCCACCAAGAGAGCTTTCCAAAGATACCATAGTTTGCCTATTTCGGTGACTTTTTAAAAATCCACATTTTTGGTCGCGGTTAGGGGGACTTAGCTAATAACGGGAATAACTCGACAACAAAAAGAGCTATCCGAAAACGGATTGCAGCATTCAACTCCCCACCAAGAGAGCTTTCCAAAGATACCATAGTTTGCCTATTTCGGACACTTTTCAAAATCAATTTTAGGTTACTGTAATCGGTGCTTAACTTTAAACGGAAATAACTCGACAACAAAAAGAGCTATCCGAAAACGGATTGCAGCATTCAACTCCCCACCAAGAGAGCTTTCCAAAGATACCATAGTTTGCCTATTTCGGACACTTTTCAAAAATCCACATTTTAGGTTACTGTAATCGGTGCTTAGCTTTAAACGGGAATAACTCGACAACAAAAAGAGCTATCCGAAAGCGGATTGCAGCATTCAACTCCCACCAAGAGACCTTTCCAAAGATACCATAGTTTGCCTATTTCGGACACTTTTCAAAAATCCACATTTTAGGTTACTGTAATCGGGCTTAACTTTAAACGGGAATAACTCGACAACAAAAAGAGCTATCCGAAAACGGATTGCAGCATTCAACTCCCCACCAAGAGACCTTTCCAAAGATACCATAGTTTGCCTATTTCGGACACTTTTCAAAAATCCACATTTTTGGTCGCGGTTCGGGGGACTTAGCTAATAACGGGAATAACTCGACAACAAAAAGAGCTATCCGAAAACGGATTGCAGCATTCAACTCCCAACCAAGAGAGCTTTCCAAAGATACCATAGTTTGCCTATTTTGGGACCTTTTAAAAATCCACATTTTGGTCGCGGTTAGGGGGACTTAGCTAATAACGGGAATAACTCGACAACAAAAAGAGCTATCCGAAAACGGATTGCAGCATTCAACTCCCCACCAAGAGAGCTTTCCAAAGATACCATAGTTTGCCTATTTCGGTGACTTTTAAAAAATCCACATTTTAGGTCGCGGTTAGGGGGACTTAGCTAATAACGGGAATAACTCGACAACAAAAAGAGCTATCCGAAAACGGATTGCAGCATTCAACTCCCACCAAGAGAGCTTTCCAAATACCATAGTTTGCCTATTTCGGACACTTTTCAAAAATCCACATTTTAGGTACTGTAATCGGTGCTTAACTTTAAACGGGAATAACTCGACAACAAAAAGAGCTATCCGAAAACGGATTGCAGCATTCAACTCCCCACCAAGAGAGCTTTCCAAAGATACCATAGTTTGCCTATTTCGGACACTTTTCAAAAATCCACATTTTAGGTTACTGTAATCGGTGCTTAGCTTTAAACGGGAATAACTCGACAACAAAAAGAGCTATCCAAAAGCGGATTGCAGCATTCAACTCCCCACCAAGAGACCTTCTAAAGATACCATAGTTTGCCTATTTCGGACACTTTTTAAAAATCCACATTTTTGGTCTCGGTTAGGGGGACTTAGCTAATAACGGGAATAACTCGACAACAAAAAGAGCTATCCGAAAACGGATTGCAGCATTCAACTCCCCACCAAGAGACCTTTCCAAAGATACCATAGTTTCTATTTTCGGGCACTTTTTAAAAATCCACATTTTTGGTCGCGGTTAGGGGGACTTAGCTAATAACGGGAATAACTCGACAACAAAAAGAGCTATCCGAAAACGGATTGCAGCATTCAACTCCCCACCAAGAGAGCTTTCCAAAGATACCATAGTTTGCCTATTTCGGTGACTTTTTAAAAATCCACATTTTTGGTCGCGGTTAGGGGGACTTAGCTAATAACGGGAATAACTCGACAACAAAAAGAGCTATCCGAAAACGGATTGCAGCATTCAACTCCCCACCAAGAGAGCTTTCCAAAGATACCATAGTTTGCCTATTTCGGACACTTTTCAAAAATCCACATTTTAGGTTACTGTAATCGGTGCTTAACTTTAAACGGGAATAACTCGACAACAAAAAGAGCTATCCGAAAACGGATTGCAGCATTCAACTCCCCACCAAGAGACCTTTCCAAAGATACCATAGTTTGCCTATTTCGGTGACTTTTAAAAATCCACATTTTAGGTCGCGGTTAGGGGGACTTAGCTAATAACGGGAATAACTCGACAACAAAAAGAGCTATCCGAAAACGGATTGCAGCATTCAACTCCCACCAAGAGAGCTTTCCAAAGATACCATAGTTTGCCTATTTCGGACACTTTTAAAAATCCACATTTTTGGTCGCGGTTAGGGGGACTTAGCTAATAACGGGAATAACTCGACAACAAAAAGAGCTATCCGAAAACGGATTGCAGCATTCAACTCCCACCAAGAGAGCTTTCCAAAGATACCATAGTTTGCCTATTTCGGACACTTTTCAAAAATCCAAATTTAGGTTACTGTAATCGGTGCTTAACTTTAAACGGGAATAACTCGACAACAAAAAGAGCTATCCAAAAGCGGATTGCAGCATTCAACTCCCCACCAAGAGACCTTTCCAAAGATACCATAGTTTGCCTATTTCGGACACTTTTCAAAAATCCACATTTTAGGTTACTGTAATCGGTGCTTAACTTTAAACGGGAATAACTCGACAACAAAAAGAGCTATCCGAAAACGGATTGCAGCATTCAACTCCCCACCAAGAGACCTTTCCAAAGATACCATAGTTTGCCTATTTCGGGCACTTTTTAAAAATCCACATTTTGGTCGCGGTTAGGGGGACTTAGCTAATAACGGGAATAACTCGACAACAAAAAGAGCTATCCGAAAGCGGATTGCAGCATTCAACTCCCCACCAAGAGACCTTTCCAAAGATACCATAGTTTGCCTATTTCGGACACTTTTCAAAAATCCACATTTTAGGTTACTGTAATCGGTGCTTAACTTTAAACGGGAATAACTCGACAACAAAAAGAGCTATCCAAAAGCGGATTGCAGCATTCAACTCCCAACCAGAGACCTTTCCAAAGATACCATAGTTTGCCTATTTCGGACACTTTTTAAAAATCCACATTTTTGGTCGCGGTTAGGGGGACTTAGCTAATAAAGGGAATAACTCGACAACAAAAAGAGCTATCCGAAAACGGATTGCAGCATTCAACTCCCCAGCAAGAGACCTTTGCAAAGATACCATAGTTTGCCTATTTCGGACACTTTTCAAAAATCCACATTTTGGGTCGCGGTTAGGGGGACTTAGCTAAAACGGGAATAACTCGACAACAAAAAGAGCTATCCGAAAACGGATTGCAGCATTCAACTCCCCACCAAGAGAGATTTCCAAAGATACCATAGTTTGTCTATTTCGGACACTTTTTAAAAATCCACATTTTTGGACGCGGTTTGGGGGACTTAGCTAATAACGGGAATAACTCGACAACAAAAAGAGCTATCCGAAAACGGATTGCAGCATTCAACTCCCGACCAAGAGACCTTTCCAAAGATACCATAGTTTGCCTATTTCGGACACTTTTTAAAATCCACATTTTGGTCGCGGTTAGGGGGACTTAGCTAATAAAGGGAATAACTCGACAACAAAAAGAGCTATGCGAAAACGGATTGCAGCATTCAACTCCCCACCAAGAGACCTTTCCAAAGATACCATAGTATCCCTATTTCGGGCACTTTTTAAAAATCCACATTTTTGGTCGCGGTTAGGGGGACTTAGCTAATAACGGGAATAACTCGACAACAAAAAGAGCTATCCGAAAACGGATTGCAGCATTCAACTCCCCACCAAGAGACCTTTCCAAAGATACCATAGTTTGCCTATTTCGGACACTTTTCAAAAATCAATATTTTAGGTTACTGTAATCGGTGCTTAACTTTAAACGGCAATAACTGGACAACAAAAAGAGCTATCCGAAAGCGGATTGCAGCTTTCAACTCCCCACCAAGAGATCTTTCTAAAGATACCATAGTTTGCCTATTTCGGACACTTTTCAAAAATCCACATTTAGGTTACTGTAATCGGTGCTTAAATTTAAACGGGAATAACTCGACAACAAAAAGAGCTATCCGAAAGCGGATTGCAGCATTCAACTCCCCACCAAGAGAGCTTTCCAAAGATACCATAGTTTGCCTATTTCGGACACTTTTCAAAAATCCATATTTTAGGTTACTGTAATCTGTGCTCAACTTTAAACGGGAATAACTTGACAACAAAAAGAGCTATCCGAAAACGGATTGCAGCATTCAACTCCCCACCAAGAGAGCTTTCCAAAGATACCATAGTTTGCCTATTTCGGACACTTTTCAAAAATCCATATTTTAGGTTACTGTAATCGGTGCTTAACTTTAAACGGAAATAACTCGACAACAAAAAGAGCTATCCGAAAACGGATTGCAGCATTCAACTCCGCACCAAGAGAGCTTTCCAAAGATATCATAGTTTGCCTATTTCGGTGACTTTTTAAAAATCCACATTTTTGGTCGCGGTTAGGGGGACTTAGCTAATAACGGGAATAACTCGACAACAAAAAGAGCTATCCGAAAACGGATTGCAGCATTCAATTCCCTACCAAGAGAGCTTTCCAAAATACCATAGTTTGCCTATTTCGGACACTTTTCAAAAATCAATATTTTAGGTTACTGTAATCGGTGCTTAACTTTAAACGGGAATAACTGGACAACAAAAAGAGCTATCCGAAAACGGATTGCAGCATTCAACTCCCCACCAAGAGACCTTTCCAAAGATACCATAGTTTCCCTATTTCGGGCACTTTTTAAAAATCCACATTTTTGGTCGCGGTAAGGGGGACTTAGCTAATAACGGGAATAACTCGACAACAAAAAGAGCTATCCGAAAGCGAATTGCAGCTTTCAACTCCCCACCAAGAGACCTTTCTAAAGATACCATAGTTTGGCTATTTCGGACACTTTTCAAAAATCCACATTTTAGGTTACTGTACTCGGTGCTTAACTTTAAACGGGAATAACTCGACGACAAAAAGAGCTATCCAAAAGCGGATTGCAGCATTCAACTCCCAACCAAGAGACCCTTCTGAATATATCATAGTTTGCCTATTTCGGTCACTTTTGAAAAATCCACATTTTTGGTCGCGGTTAGGGGGACTTAGCTAATAACGGGAATAACTGGACAACAAAAAGAGCTATCTGAAAGAGGATTGCAGCATTCAACTCCCCACCAAGAGAGCTTTCCAAAGATACCATAGTTTGCCTATTTCGGTGACTTTTAAAAAATTAACATTTTTGGTCGCGGTTAGGGGGACTTAGCTAATAACGGGAATAACTCGACAACAAAAAGAGCTATCCGAAAACGGATTGCAGCATTCAATTCCCTATGAAGAGAGTTTTGCAAAGATATCATAGTTTGCCTATATCGGACACTTTTCAAAAATCAATATTTTAGGTTACCGTAATCGGTGCTTAGCTTTAAACGGGAGTAACTCGACAACAAAAAGAGCTATCCGAAAACGGATTCCAGCATTCAACTCCCCACCAAGAGACCTTTCCAAATATACCATAGTTTGCCTATTTCGGACACTTTTCAAAAATCCACATTTTAGGTTACTGTAATCGGTGCTTAACTTTAAACGGGAATAACTCGACAACAAAAAGAGCTATCCGAAAACGGATTCCAGCATTCAACTCCCCACCAAGAGACCTTTCCAAAGATACCATAGTTTGCCTATTTCGGACACTTTTCAAAAATCCATATTTTAGGTTACTGTAATCGGTGCTTAACTTTAAACGGGAATAACTCGACAACAAAAAGAGCTATCCGAAAACGGATTGCAGCATTCAACTCCCCACCAAGAGAGTTTTGCAAAGATATCATAGTTTGCCTATATCGGACACTTTTCAAAAATCAATATTTTAGGTTACCGTAATCGGTGCTTAGCTTTAAACGGGAATAACTCGACAACAAAAAGAGCTATCCAAAAGCGGATTGCAGCATTCAACTCCCCACCAAGAGACCTTTCCAAAGATACCATAGTTTGCCTATTTCGGACACTTTTTAAAAATCCACATTTTTGGTCTCGGTTAGGGGGACTTAGCTAATAACGGGAATAACTGGACAACAAAAAGAGCTATCCGAAAACGGATTGCAGCATTCAACTCCCCACCAAGAGACCTTTCCAAAGAAACCATAGTTTCTCTATTACGGGCACTTTTTAAAAATCCACATTTTTGGTCGCGGTTAGGGGGACTTAGCTAATAACGGGAATAACTGGACAACAAAAAGAGCTATCTGAAAGAGGATTGCAGCATTCAACTCCCCACCAAGAGAGCTTTCCAAAGATACCATAGTTTGCCTATTTCGGTGACTTTTAAAAAATCCACATTTTAGTTCGCGGTTAGGGGGACTTAGCTAATAACGGGAATAACTCGACAACAAAAAGAGCTATCCGAAAACGGATTGCAGCATTCAATTCCCCACCAAGAGAGCTTTCCAAAGATACCATAGTTTGCCTATTTCGGACACTTTTCAAAAATCCAAATTTTAGGTTACTGTAATCGGTGCTTAACTTTAAACGGGAATAACTCGACAACAAAAAGAGCTATCCAAAAGCGGATTGCAGCATTCAACTCCCCACCAAGAGACCTTTCCAAAGATACCATAGTTTGCCTATTTCAGACACTTTTCAAAAATCCACATTTTAGGTTACTGTAATCGGTGCTTAACTTTAAACGGGAATAACTGGACAACAAAAAGAGCTATCCGAAAACGGATTGCAGCATTCAACTCCCCACCAAGAGACCTTTCCAAAGATACCATAGTTTCCCTATTTCGGGCACTTTTTAAAAATCCACATTTTTGGTCGCGGTTAGGGGGACTTAGCTAATAACGGGAATAACTCGACAACAAAAAGAGCTATCTGAAAGCGGATTGCAGCATTCAACTCCCCACCAAGACACCTTTCTACAGATACCATAGTTTGCCTATTTCGGACACTTTTCAAAAATCCACATTTTAGGTTACTGTAATCGGTGCTTTACTTTAAACGGGAATAACTTGACAACAAAAAGAACTATCCAAAAGCGGATTGCAGCATTCAACTCCCAACCAGAGACCTTTCCAAAGATACCATAGTTTGCCTATTTCGGACACTTTTTAAAAATCCACATTTTTGGTCGCGGTTAGGGGGACTTAGCTAATAAAGGGAATAACTCGACAACAAAAAGAGCTATCCGAAAACGGATTGCAGCATTCAACTCCCCAGCAAGAGACCTTTGCAAATATACCATAGTTTGCCTATTTCGGACACTTTTCAAAAATCCACATTTTGGGTCGCGGTTAGGGGGACTTAGCTAAGAACGTGAATAACTCGACAACAAAAAGAGCTATCCGAAAACGGATTGCAGCATTCAACTCCCCACCAAGAGAGCTTTCCAAAGATACCATAGTTTGCCTATTTCGGACACTTTTTAAAAATCCACATTTTTGGACGCGGTTTGGGGGACTTAGCTAATAACGGGAATAACTCGACAACAAAAAGAGCTATCCGAAAACGGATTGCAGCATTCAACTCCCGACCAAGAGACCTTTCCAAAGAGACCATAGTTTGCCTATTTCGGACACTTTTAAAAATCCACATTTTTGGTCGCGGTTAGGGGGACTTAGCTAATAACGGGAATAACTGGACAACAAAAAGAGCTATCCGAAAACGTATTGCAGCATTCAACTCCCCACCAAGAGACCTTTCCAAAGATACCATAGTTTGCCTATTTCGGACACTTTTCAAAAATCAATATTTTAGGTTACTGTAATCGGTGCTTAACTTTAAACGGCAATAACTGGACAACAAAAAGAGCTATCCGAAAGCGAATTGCAGCTTTCAACTCCCCTCCAAGAGACCTTTCTAAAAATACCATAGTTTGCCTATTTCGGACACTTTTCAAAAATCCACATTTAGGTTACTGTAATCGGTGCTTAACTTTAAACGGGAATAACTCGACAACAAAAAGAGCTATCCAAAAGCGGATTGCAGCATTCAACTCCCAACCAAGAGACCTTTCCGAATATAACATAGTTTGCCTATTTCGGACACTTTTCAAAAATCCACATTTTGGGTCGCGGTTAGGGGGACTTAGCTAATAACGGGAATAACTCGACAACAAAAAGAGCTATCCGAAAGCGGATTGCAGCATTCAACTCCCCACCAAGAGAGATTTCCAAAGATACCATAGTTTGCCTATTTCGGACACTTTTCAAAAATCCATATTTTAGGTTACTGTAATCTGTGCTCAACTTTAAACGGGAATAACTTGACAACAAAAAGAGTTATCCGAAAACGGATTGCAGCATTCAACTCCCCACCAAGAGAGCTTTCTAAAGATACCATAGTTTGCCTATTTCGGACACTTTTCAAAAATCCAAATTTTAGGTTACTGTAATCGGTGCTTAACTTTAAACGGAAATAACTCGACAACAAAAAGAGCTATCCGAAAACGGATTGCAGCATTCAACTCCCCAGCAAGAGACCTTTCCAAAGATACCATAGTTTGCCTATTTCGGACACTTTTGAAAAATCCACATTTTGGTCGCGGTTAGGGGGATTTAGCTAATAACGGGAATAACTCGACAACAAAAAGAGCTATCCGAAAACGGATTGCAGCATTCAACTCCCCACCAAGAGATCTTTCCAAAGATACCATAGTTTGCCTATTTCCGACACTTTTTAAAAATCCACATTTTTGGTCGCGGTTAGGGGGACTTAGCTAATAACGGGAATAACTGGACAACAAAAAGAGCTATCCGAAAACGGATTGCAGCATTCAACTCCCCACCAAGAGACCTTTCTAAAGAAACCATAGTTTCTCTATTACGGGCACTTTTTAAAAATCCACATTTTGGTCGCGGTTAGGGGGACTTAGCTAATAACGGGAATAACTGGACAACAAAAAGAGCTATCTGAAAGAGGATTGCAGCATTCAACTCCCCACCAAGAGAGCTTTCCAAAGATACCATAGTTTGCCTATTTCGGTGACTTTTAAAAAATCCACATTTTAGTTCGCGGTTAGGGGGACTTAGCTAATAACGGGAATAACTCGACAACAAAAAGAGCTATCCGAAAACGGATTGCAGCATTCAATTCCCCACCAAGAGAGCTTTCCAAAGATACCATAGTTTGCCTATTTCGGACACTTTTCAAAAATCCAAATTTTAGGTTACTGTAATCGGTGCTTAACTTTAAACGGGAATAACTCGACAACAAAAAGAGCTATCCAAAAGCGGATTGCAGCATTCAACTCCCCACCAAGAGACCTTTCCAAAGATACCATAGTTTGCCTATTTCAGACACTTTTCAAAAATCCACATTTTAGGTTACTGTAATCGGTGCTTAACTTTAAACGGGAATAACTGGACAACAAAAAGAGCTATCCGAAAACGGATTGCAGCATTCAACTCCCCACCAAGAGACCTTTCCAAAGATACCATAGTTTCCCTATTTCGGGCACTTTTTAAAAATCCACATTTTTGGTCGCGGTTGGGGGGACTTAGCTAATAACGGGAATAACTCGACAACAAAAAGAGCTATCTGAAAGCGGATTGCAGCATTCAACTCCCCACCAAGACACCTTTCTACAGATACCATAGTTTGCCTATTTCGGACACTTTTCAAAAATCCACATTTTAGGTTACTGTAATCGGTGCTTTACTTTAAACGGGAATAACTTGACAACAAAAAGAACTATCCAAAAGCGGATTGCAGCATTCAACTCCCAACCCAGAGACCTTTCCAAAGATACCATAGTTTGCCTATTTCGGACACTTTTTAAAAATCCACATTTTTGGTCGCGGTTAGGGGGACTTAGCTAATAAAGGGAATAACTCGACAACAAAAAGAGCTATCCGAAAACGGATTGCAGCATTCAACTCCCCAGCAAGAGACCTTTGCAAATATACCATAGTTTGCCTATTTCGGACACTTTTCAAAAATCCACATTTTGGGTCGCGGTTAGGGGGACTTAGCTAAGAACGTGAATAACTCGACAACAAAAAGAGCTATCCGAAAACGGATTGCAGCATTCAACTCCCCACCAAGAGAGCTTTCCAAAGATACCATAGTTTGCCTATTTCGGACACTTTTTAAAAATCCACATTTTTGGACGCGGTTTGGGGGACTTAGCTAATAACGGGAATAACTCGACAACAAAAAGAGCTATCCGAAAACGGATTGCAGCATTCAACTCCCGACCAAGAGACCTTTCCAAAGAGACCATAGTTTGCCTATTTCGGACACTTTTTAAAAATCCACATTTTTGGTCGCGGTTAGGGGGACTTAGCTAATAACGGGAATAACTGGACAACAAAAAGAGCTATCCGAAAACGTATTGCAGCATTCAACTCCCCACCAAGAGACCTTTCCAAAGATACCATAGTTTGCCTATTTCGGACACTTTTCAAAAATCAATATTTTAGGTTACTGTAATCGGTGCTTAACTTTAAACGGCAATAACTGGACAACAAAAAGAGCTATCCGAAAGCGAATTGCAGCTTTCAACTCCCCTCCAAGAGACCTTTCTAAAAATACCATAGTTTGCCTATTTCGGACACTTTTCAAAAATCCACATTTAGGTTACTGTAATCGGTGCTTAACTTTAAACGGGAATAACTCGACAACAAAAAGAGCTATCCAAAAGCGGATTGCAGCATTCAACTCCCAACCAAGAGACCTTTCCGAATATAACATAGTTTGCCTATTTCGGACACTTTTCAAAAATCCACATTTTGGGTCGCGGTTAGGGGGACTTAGCTAATAACGGGAATAACTCGACAACAAAAAGAGCTATCCGAAAGCGGATTGCAGCATTCAACTCCCCACCAAGAGAGATTTCCAAAGATACCATAGTTTGCCTATTTCGGACACTTTTCAAAAATCCATATTTTAGGTTACTGTAATCTGTGCTCAACTTTAAACGGGAATAACTTGACAACAAAAAGAGTTATCCGAAAACGGATTGCAGCATTCAACTCCCCACCAAGAGAGCTTTCTAAAGATACCATAGTTTGCCTATTTCGGACACTTTTCAAAAATCCATATTTTAGGTTACTGTAATCGGTGCTTAACTTTAAACGGAAATAACTCGACAACAAAAAGAGCTATCCGAAAACGGATTGCAGCATTCAACTCCCCAGCAAGAGACCTTTCCAAAGATACCATAGTTTGCCTATTTCGGACACTTTTGAAAAATCCACATTTTTGGTCGCGGTTAGGGGGATTTAGCTAATAACGGGAATAACTCGACAACAAAAAGAGCTATCCGAAAACGGATTGCAGCATTCAACTCCCCACCAAGAGATCTTTCCAAAGATACCATAGTTTGCCTATTTCCGACACTTTTTAAAAATCCACATTTTTGGTCGCGGTTAGGGGGACTTAGCTAATAACGGGAATAACTGGACAACAAAAAGAGCTATCCGAAAACGGATTGCAGCATTCAACTCCCCACCAAGAGACCTTTCTAAAGATACCATAGTTTGTCTATTTCGGACACTTTTCAAAAATCCACATTTAAGGTTACTGTAATCGGTGCTTAACTTTAAACGGGAATAACTCGACAACAAAAAAAGGTATCCGAAAACGGATTGCAGCATTCAACTCCCCACCAAGAGACCTTTCCAAAGATACCATAGTTTGTCTATTTCGGACACTTTTCAAAAATCCACATTTTGGGTCGCGGTTAGGGGGACTTAGCTAAGAACGGGAATAACTCGACAACAAAAAGAGCTATCCGATGTTATGTACGGCGAAGAGATTTCGCAAGCTGGCGTTAGGGACTGGTCGATATTAAGCGGGGGGGAGGGCCGGTCGTCAGAGGGTTGGGTCAAAAAATTTTTCCTAGGCCCTCCCCCGGTCAAAATTTTTTTCCTAGGCCCTCCCCCAAGTCAAAATATTTTTCCTAGGCCCTCCCCCCTCCTATCAAATTTTGAAAAATATTCAAGACGCTAATAACTCACCGCGCTCCCGCTTGAAAATATTCTTTACGCCATACTGATGATATTGGTTTTCCGTTTTTAGTCGCGAAGCAGATCTCTCACCCCTAGCAAAAAGGGAAATTGAATGGCTCGGAGCCCATAAATGTATTCTTCATGGAGGCTACTGTATTCATTTGATATTCATAAATGATGCCACTCTATGCAAACAACTCCGCAAAAGTATTTTGTATCTGGATTTCTAATAGATTTGCGCCGCTTTGCGAGTTGATTCGATTTTTCGCATAAAGTGGCGCGCCCCGTCCAATCGGTACATCTAAAGACTGCAGCAAAGGCTGTTGCCATGGTAACGACACGTACAAACAGCATGTCCTACATGCGAATCGGCTTGCACACGTCTTGTACTACGTGCGTTTGATAATCATGATAGTTCCCAAGTCGAGCACCCGCTGCTAGCTGGACAGGTTATAACAACTAAACAAGGACATTGTATAATAAGATTTATGTTGGTTATGATAGTGGGGAAAGAGGTGTCCTGTCTGCCAAATTTCAGGTAGCGCAGTGGGTTTAAAATCACGTTGCGCCAAGCAAAATATTCCAAGTCCTCACGATGAGCCAAGCCCTGTGACAGTCGTCCTTTCTCCTTCTATTAAAAAGCAAATTGAACATTGTCGACAAAAATTTTGATCTCCAAACACACCTATTTGCTGACGGTGTACAGCGAGAGGAAGCGAACATGAAACGAGGAAAGCTGAATTCACAAGTCTCAGCAGCCTTTTCACAGACGGCACTTTGTCACAAGTCATCTTCCACAGCGTTCCAAATTATGAAAGACAATACGCATTTTCACGTCATTTTTTGGTAAAATCTGAGGAAAAATACCGACACGGATTGGTGCGCAGATGTTGACTAGATATGCACGTACGCTAAATTTTGTCACCGTGACTGAATGGTAGCATTGAAAACCGGAAGTAACGTTACATTTTACGTCGCATTTTGGTAACTTTATCGGCTTCATATATACCTTTGCCGCGCCAGCTTCATAAGAAAGGAAAACAAATTTGAATGGTATTTTCTCCGCCCACCTCATAAAAGCGTTAAAACGGTAAATGAACACTGTAACATCAATATTTTTACAACGTTGTAGCCATGTTAAACAGAGATAGAGTCAAAGGCGCGGCAGTGGAATATTACTGAGCGAATTTTCAGCATGTGGAGCGGGGAGCCACCGACCTTTTTTTTTTCCATGCCGGGCGCCGAACTCGGGCGCGGAGCGTCTCAAGCTTGTGGAGGCCCGGGGAAATTTTGAAATCTTGACCCTGTGAAACGCCATTTTCGGCACTTTTAGGGACAAATTTTGCCGGTAGTCCGATCAATTTTTTTTTCCTAGGCCCTCCCCTCGGCTCAAATATTTTTCCTAGGTCCTCCCCTAGCTCAAACTTTTTTTCCTAGGCCCTCCCCCCTCTGACGACCGGCCCTCCCCCCCGCTAAATATCGACCAGTCCCTTAGTAAGAGGCTGTATAATGGTGGAGGCCACAATATATGTTCGTGGAAATCCATCCCAGGTACACAGGTCACGGATACCCCTGAAGTGTTGAGCTCCCGTTCTGAGCTGTTCTTATGGCCAACAACTCTCAGGTAAGTGGTCTTGGTTATCCTCTGTGTATGTGGTTTTGGAGTACATAGCTATAAGTAACGATTTCTCGATGTATTCATTGTGTTGTTTGTACGGGGTGTTGGAAAACAGTACTCAACGAAAGCAATATGTCAGCTGTGACATCAAATGTAAGTTGTGTTCATATGTGTCTTGAATCTTGGAAAAGAAACATGAACATAAACGTAGAAGAACCCTGTAAGTCAAAACCCATCTGTGGGCCCCAGGCAAAGAATGTCTCGCCAACGCGTTTCACACATCTGGTTTCGATCAGTGCATGTCAACAACGAATTCCGGCACGTTTGTAGTCAAATACGTGTGGGGGGGTAGGCGTAAAGAGGAAGTTTCATCCAATAAGCAGAGGGCAATGGCTAGATATTAGGATGGTGGTTAGGGTCATGGAAAACGATCACCATCGGGGTTAGGTTTAGGGTTAGGGTTAGGGTTAGGGTTAGGGTTAGGGTTAGGGTTAGGGCTAGGGGTTAGGGCTAGGGCTAGGGCTAGGGCTAGGGCTAGGGCGAGGGGGAGGGCGAGGGCCAGGGCGAGGGCCAGGGCGAGTTAGGGATAGGGTTAGGGTTAGGGTTAGGGTTAGGGTTAGGGTTAGGGTTAGGGTTAGGGTTAGGGTTAGGGTTAGGGTTAGGGTTAGGGTTAGGTATACAGCAGATTCGACAAATTATGTTAGGATTGGGTATGCGGAAGGATATCTGACCGCATCACTGTTTTTGAGACTGATTACAGGCGGAGCAATTTTCAGATTTTTGGGTAAGCTTTTTGTGAGCTAGGTAAACGAATCAGTTAATAGACGGTATGATACCAGGTCGTCACGAAATGTCACACTCTGTTTGCTTCTTGCCTTGATTGATCTTGATTAATTGTAGACAGAATTCTGCTGGTCCTTGTTACCTTTTTCGGTGCCATATGAGTCTGTTGCTTCCTGCTATTCTCTATGGAGCCCGTTGCAGGTGACGACGAATTCCTGCAAAGACAAGCCGCCGCTTGTCTCTCCTTCTTACTCTTTGGAGCCGGTTGCAGAACGTCATCCACAAGAAAACAACGAGCAGAACTTCGCCTTCGCCATTGCCCGCCACTTCCGGTGTTTTCCCGCCCATTCTGGGGCATTGCGACATTTCACCCGTTGACCTGTGACATTGGCGTAAACTAGAAAAAATGTTGCTTGAAGTGACTTGCAATTTGGACGCGATATCTACCACTCGCGCGCGATTGGGCCTGGCATGTAGGATGCGACTCACCTTATTCCGATTTGGCAGGCTAAGTATGGACGAAGTCATGTACGGCGACTAGATTTCGCAAGCGGGCGTTAGTGAGGGGCCTATATAATTGTGCAGGCTGTTACATCGCAGCATATGTTCGTGGAAACCCATCCATACCCAAGCCGATTCCCTGGTACACAGGTCACAGATGTCCCTGAAGTGTTGAGCTCACGTTCTGAGCTGTTCTTATGGCCGACAACTGTCAGGTAAGTCGTCTTATTTATCCTCTGTGGACGAATGTCCATAGTGGTTATTTTGATGTACATAGCTATTAGTAACGATTCTGCGATGGATTCAGTGTGTTGTTTGTACGGGGTTATGGAAAACAAAAAGGGCTACAAAGTTAAAGAGTTCTCAACGAAAGCAACATGTTCGTTTTGACATCAAATATAAGTTATGTTCCTGTGTTTCATTAATCTAGGAAACTTGAAGATAAACGTAGATAAGCTCTGTAAGTCAAAATCCCTTCTGTGGGCCCCAGCTGAAGAATGTCTCGCCCACGCGTTTCTCACATTTGGTGTTGATCAGTGCATGTTGACAACGAATTCCGGCACAACTATATGTGCGGGTTGAGTGCGAAGGGGAATTTTCATTAAACAGAGGTAATGGCTAATCAAGTCGATATTTACGGAGAAATCAGGCGCCAGAATCAGCACCCGTCCTGATCTGATCACGTTACAGCCACGCAGGAGAAGCTCAAGTTGTAGATTTATACCAGAGAACGCTACGTGATCGGAATTGATGAAGGTTTGTGACCCTCTTTGATTTGATAACGTCCGGCGTGAAAACTGTTTTTGGTCTGGCCTTCCAAAAGGCTACTAAAGGAACTTTCATCTAGAACAACATATTGATGTAATGTACTGTCGCCTATTTATGTGAAATTTGCTCGTTGGGGGGCTGGCTGGGTGTGCGTGTGGATGGGGGGATAGTTTACTACACAACCGTACGTGAGGGTGGTTAATGATAAGTTGAACAAAGTTTGTTTATGTGATTGATTAAATAAAGAAATGATAAGATGAAGCTTTATCGCATCGCAATCTAATTATCTATATGCAGTTTTCCTGTCAGCTTTTGTGGAGCTACGCTAGTGGACTTGTGCTGATTTTTTATACGGACCAAGTTTGTTTGTCCTCTGCAGTGTAAACCCCTCTGTGCACCCCACCCAAAGCTTGCCGCCAAATTCCCACATCTGGATTTCATTTCCGCCCTGAAGACAGACGAGAAGGCTGAAGACTTGGGGACGGTTCACTAACTGAGGTAGGGACATGGAGCAATTTTCAGATTTTTGGTTAAGGTTTTTGTTAACTTGGTGAACGAATCAGTTATTAGACTGTTTGACACCAGGTCGTCACGAAATGTCGCACTCTGTTTGCTTCTTGCCTTAATTGATCTTGATTAATTGTAGACAGAACCCTCCTGGTCTTCGAAACCTTTGTCGGTGCCATATATTTCTGCATCCCGCTCCCCACTATGACTCATGTAGTTGTTATAGGCGACGATAAATTCTTCAAAGGCTAGCCGCCGCTTGCGTCTCGTTCGTACTCTTCGAAAACGGTCGCAGAACGAAATCCACAAGAAAAAGACGAGCAGAACTTCAGCTTCGGTATTGCCCGCCACTTCCGGTGTATGACGACCTTTCACCCGTTGAACTCTGACATTGGCGCGACGTCACCTTGCGACCTCTAGCGATTTAGTTCCAAAGTGCAGCCTGAAAAAGCCAGAGAAGTCGTTGACCTTGATTGGAATGCCCGCCTCCCTCAAAGGGCTGTATTTACGACAAATCCTCGTTATTGTAGCCAACAACATAATTGGTCGAGAACGTTACAGTGTTTATATGCTTCATGTCAATATTTCTGTGAATTGTAGATTTT
>JAFMNZ010000019.1:97205-107205 GCA_019207045.1 Branchiostoma floridae x Branchiostoma belcheri | reverse complement strand
CGCCAAATTCTCACATCTGGATTTCATTTCCGCCCTGAAGACAGACGAGAAGACTGAAGACTTGGGGACGGTTCACTAACTGAGGTAGGGACATGGAGCAATTTTCAGATTTTTGGTTAAGATTTTTGTTAACTTGGTGAACGAATCAGTTACTGTTTGACACCAGGTCGTCACGAAATGTCGCACTCTGTTTGCTTCTTGCCTTGCTTGATCTTGATTAATTGTAGACAGAACCCTCCTGGTCTTCGAAACCTTTGTCGGTGCCATATATTTCTGCATCCCGCTCCCCACTATGACTCATGTAGTTGTTATAGGCGACGATACATTCTTCAAAGGCTAGCCGCCGCTTGCGTCTCGTTCGTACTCTTCGAAAACGGTCGCAGAACGAAATCCACAAGAAAAAGACGAGCAGAACTTCAGCTTCGGTATTGCCCGCCACTTCCGGTGTATGGCGACCTTTCACCCGTTGAACTCTGACATTGGCGCGACGCCACCTTGCGACCTCTAGCGATTTAGTTCCAAAGTGCAGCCTGAAACAGTTAGCAAAGCCAGAGAAGTCGTTGACCTTGATTGGAATGCCCGCCTCCCTCAAAGTGCTGTATTTACGACAAATCCTCGTTATTGTAGCCAACAACATAATTGTTGGAGAACGTTAGAGTGTTTATATGCTTCATGTCAATATTTCTGTGAATTGTAGATGTTAGGTTATGCTTGAAAAAGCTTTTATTCCCTCTGTGTATGTGGTTTTGGAGTACATAGCTATAAGTAACGATTTTGCGATGGATTCAGTGTGTTGTTTGTACGGGGTGATTGAAAACAAAAAGGGCAGTTCAAGAGCTAAGAAAGCTAAACAGTACTGAACGAAAGCAATATGTCAGATGTGACATCAAATGTAAGTTGTGTTCATCTTGGAAAAAACCTTAAACATAAACGTAGATAAGCCCTGTAAGTCAAAACCAATCTATGGGCCCCACCTAAAAAATGTCTCGCCAACGCGATTCTCACATCTGGTTTCGATCAGTGCATGTCAACCAGGAATTACGGCACGTTTGTAGTCAAACACATGTGGGGGTAGGGGAAAGGGGAAGTTTCATTACTTAAGCAGGGGGTAATGGCTAGATATTAGAACCGTGGTAACGGGCATGGTGAACGATCACCATCGGTTTCAGGGTTAGGGTTAGGGTTTCAGGGTTAGGGTTAGGGTTTCAGGGTGAGGGTTAGGGTTTCAGGGTGAGGGTTAGGGTTTCAGGGTCAGGGTCAGGGTTTCAGGGTCAGGGTCAGGGTTTCAGGGTCAGGGTCAGGGTTTCAGGGTCAGGGTCAGGGTTTCAGGGTCAGGGTCAGGGTCAGGGTCAGGGTCAGGGTCAGGGTCAGGGTCAGGGTCAGGGTCAGGGTCAGGGTCAGGGTCAGGGTCAGGGTCAGGGTCAGGGTTAGGGTTAGGGTTAGGGTTAGGGTTAGGGTTAGGGTTAGGGTTAGGGTTAGGGTTAGGGTTAGGGTTAGGGTTAGGGTTAGGGTTAGGGTTAGGGTTAGGGTTATGGGTACTCCCTAGTAAGGTGAGTTAGCATTCTTGATCTCCTCTAAGAATCTGACTTAGGGATAGGGTTAGGGTTAGGGTTAGGTTTAGTGTAGTGCAGCTACTGAGTGAGTTCAGATTTCTTCAAGCAGATGTGAGGAGGGTGTGTAGACACCTGAAGCTATCAAGGGGGCTTGACGCTACCTTCCTATCAGGGTGGGTAAGGTAGGGGTCGCCCGGGCCGCGGGAGTGCGGGAGGGTCACTGTGAAGTTTTCGGGGCGAGATGACGACGACAACCCAGTAAGCTACCCTCTTAAGATGGCTGTTTGGGGCAGTCCTTTGGTATGTGGGAGGGGGGCGGCTAGGGTTATGGGTACTCCCTAGTAAGGTGAGTTAGCATTCTTGATCTCCTCTAAGAATCTGACTTAGGGATAGGGTTAGGGTTAGGGTTAGGTTTAGTGTAGTGCAGCTACTGAGTGAGTTCAGATTTCTTCAAGCAGATGTGAGGAGGGTGTGTAGACACCTGAAGGTATCAAGGGGGCTTGACGCTACCTTCCTATCAGGGTGGGTAAGGTAGGGGTCGCCCGGGCCGCGGGAGTGCGGGAGGGTCACTGTGAAGTTTTCGGGGCGAGATGACGACGACAACCCAGTAAGCTACCCTCTTAAGATGGCTGTTTGGGGCAGTCCTTTGGTATGTGGGAGGGGGGCGGCTAGGGTTATGGGTACTCCCTAGTAAGGTGAGTTAGCATTCTTGATCTCCTCTAAGAATCTGACTTAGGGATAGGGTTAGGGTTAGGGTTAGGTTTAGTGTAGTGCAGCTACTGAGTGAGTTCAGATTTCTTCAAGCAGATGTGAGGAGGGTGTGTAGACACCTGAAGCTATCAAGGGGGCTTGACGCTACCTTCCTATCAGGGTGGGTAAGGTAGGGGTCGCCCGGGCCGCGGGAGTGCAGGAGGGTCACTGTGAAGTTTTCGGGGCGAGATGACGACGACAACCCAGTAAGCTACCCTCTTAAGATGGCTGTTTGGGGCAGTCCTTTGGTATGTGGGAGGGGGGCGGCTAGGGTTATGGGTACTCCCTAGTAAGGTGAGTTAGCATTCTTGATCTCCTCTAAGAATCTGACTTAGGGATAGGGTTAGGGTTAGGGTTAGGTTTAGTGTAGTGCAGCTACTGAGTGAGTTCAGATTTCTTCAAGCAGATGTGAGGAGGGTGTGTAGACACCTGAAGCTATCAAGGGGGCTTGACGCTACCTTCCTATCAGGGTGGGTAAGGTAGGGGTCGCCCGGGCCGCGGGAGTGCGGGAGGGTCACTGTGAAGTTTTCGGGGCGAGATGACGACGACAACCCAGTAAGCTACCCTCTTAAGATGGCTGTTTGGGGCAGTCCTTTGGTATGTGGGAGGGGGGCGGCTAGGGTTATGGGTACTCCCTAGTAAGGTGAGTTAGCATTCTTGATCTCCTCTAAGAATCTGACTTAGGGATAGGGTTAGGGTTAGGGTTAGGTTTAGTGTAGTGCAGCTACTGAGTGAGTTCAGATTTCTTCAAGCAGATGTGAGGAGGGTGTGTAGACACCTGAAGCTATCAAGGGGGCTTGACGCTACCTTCCTATCAGGGTGGGTAAGGTAGGGGTCGCCCGGGCCGCGGGAGTGCGGGAGGGTCACTGTGAAGTTTTCGGGGCGAGATGACGACGACAACCCAGTAAGCTACCCTCTTAAGATGGCTGTTTGGGGCAGTCCTTTGGCATGTGGGAGGGGGGCGGCCAGGGTTATGGGTACTCCCTAGTAAGGTGAGTTAGCATTCTTGATCTCCTCTAAGAATCTGACTTAGGGATAGGGTTAGGGTTAGGGTTAGGTTTAGTGTAGTGCAGCTACTGAGTGAGTTCAGATTTCTTCAAGCAGATGTGAGGAGGGTGTGTAGACACCTGAAGCTATCAAGGGGGCTTGACGCTACCTTCCTATCACGGTGGGTAAGGTAGGGGTCGCCCGGGCCGCGGGAGTGCGGGAGGGTCACTGTGAAGTTTTCGGGGCGAGATGACGACGACAACCCAGTAAGCTACCCTCTTAAGATGGCTGTTTGGGGCAGTCCTTTGGTATGTGGGAGGGGGGCGGCTAGGGTTATGGGTACTCCCTAGTAAGGTGAGTTAGCATTCTTGATCTCCTCTAAGAATCTGACTTAGGGATAGGGTTAGGGTTAGGGTTAGGTTTAGTGTAGTGCAGCTACTGAGTGAGTTCAGATTTCTTCAAGCAGATGTGAGGAGGGTGTGTAGACACCTGAAGCTATCAAGGGGGCTTGACGCTACCTTCCTATCAGGGTGGGTAAGGTAGGGGTCGCCCGGGCCGCGGGAGTGCGGGAGGGTCACTGTGAAGTTTTCGGGGCGAGATGACGACGACAACCCAGTAAGCTACCCTCTTAAGATGGCTGTTTGGGGCAGTCCTTTGGTATGTGGGAGGGGGGCGGCTAGGGTTATGGGTACTCCCTAGTAAGGTGAGTTAGCATTCTTGATCTCCTCTAAGAATCTGACTTAGGGATAGGGTTAGGGTTAGGGTTAGGTTTAGTGTAGTGCAGCTACTGAGTGAGTTCAGATTTCTTCAAGCAGATGTGAGGAGGGTGTGTAGACACCTGAAGCTATCAAGGGGGCTTGACGCTACCTTCCTATCAGGGTGGGTAAGGTAGGGGTCGCCCGGGCCGCGGGAGTGCGGGAGGGTCACTGTGAAGTTTTCGGGGCGAGATGACGACGACAACCCAGTAAGCTACCCTCTTAAGATGGCTGTTTGGGGCAGTCCTTTGGTATGTGGGAGGGGGGCGGCTAGGGTTATGGGTACTCCCTAGTAAGGTGAGTTAGCATTCTTGATCTCCTCTAAGAATCTGACTTAGGGATAGGGTTAGGGTTAGGGTTAGGTTTAGTGTAGTGCAGCTACTGAGTGAGTTCAGATTTCTTCAAGCAGATGTGAGGAGGGTGTGTAGACACCTGAAGCTATCAAGGGGGCTTGACGCTACCTTCCTATCAGGGTGGGTAAGGTAGGGGTCGCCCGGGCCGCGGGAGTGCGGGAGGGTCACTGTGAAGTTTTCGGGGCGAGATGACGACGACAACCCAGTAAGCTACCCTCTTAAGATGGCTGTTTGGGGCAGTCCTTTGGTATGTGGGAGGGGGGCGGCTAGGGTTATGGGTACTCCCTAGTAAGGTGAGTTAGCATTCTTGATCTCCTCTAAGAATCTGACTTAGGGATAGGGTTAGGGTTAGGGTTAGGTTTAGTGTAGTGCAGCTACTGAGTGAGTTCAGATTTCTTCAAGCAGATGTGAGGAGGGTGTGTAGACACCTGAAGCTATCAAGGGGGCTTGACGCTACCTTCCTATCAGGGTGGGTAAGGTAGGGGTCGCCCGGGCCGCGGGAGTGCGGGAGGGTCACTGTGAAGTTTTCGGGGCGAGATGACGACGACAACCCAGTAAGCTACCCTCTTAAGATGGCTGTTTGGGGCAGTCCTTTGGTATGTGGGAGGGGGGCGGCTAGGGTTATGGGTACTCCCTAGTAAGGTGAGTTAGCATTCTTGATCTCCTCTAAGAATCTGACTTAGGGATAGGGTTAGGGTTAGGGTTAGGTTTAGTGTAGTGCAGCTACTGAGTGAGTTCAGATTTCTTCAAGCAGATGTGAGGAGGGTGTGTAGACACCTGAAGCTATCAAGGGGGCTTGACGCTACCTTCCTATCAGGGTGGGTAAGGTAGGGGTCGCCCGGGCCGCGGGAGTGCGGGAGGGTCACTGTGAAGTTTTCGGGGCGAGATGACGACGACAACCCAGTAAGCTACCCTCTTAAGATGGCTGTTTGGGGCAGTCCTTTGGCATGTGGGAGGGGGGCGGCCAGGGTTATGGGTACTCCCTAGTAAGGTGAGTTAGCATTCTTGATCTCCTCTAAGAATCTGACTTAGGGATAGGGTTAGGGTTAGGGTTAGGTTTAGTGTAGTGCAGCTACTGAGTGAGTTCAGATTTCTTCAAGCAGATGTGAGGAGGGTGTGTAGACACCTGAAGCTATCAAGGGGGCTTGACGCTACCTTCCTATCAGGGTGGGTAAGGTAGGGGTCGCCCGGGCCGCGGGAGTGCGGGAGGGTCACTGTGAAGTTTTCGGGGCGAGATGACGACGACAACCCAGTAAGCTACCCTCTTAAGATGGCTGTTTGGGGCAGTCCTTTGGTATGTGGGAGGGGGGCGGCTAGGGTTATGGGTACTCCCTAGTAAGGTGAGTTAGCATTCTTGATCTCCTCTAAGAATCTGACTTAGGGATAGGGTTAGGGTTAGGGTTAGGTTTAGTGTAGTGCAGCTACTGAGTGAGTTCAGATTTCTTCAAGCAGATGTGAGGAGGGTGTGTAGACACCTGAAGCTATCAAGGGGGCTTGACGCTACCTTCCTATCAGGGTGGGTAAGGTAGGGGTCGCCCGGGCCGCGGGAGTGCGGGAGGGTCACTGTGAAGTTTTCGGGGCGAGATGACGACGACAACCCAGTAAGCTACCCTCTTAAGATGGCTGTTTGGGGCAGTCCTTTGGTATGTGGGAGGGGGGCGGCTAGGGTTATGGGTACTCCCTAGTAAGGTGAGTTAGCATTCTTGATCTCCTCTAAGAATCTGACTTAGGGATAGGGTTAGGGTTAGGGTTAGGTTTAGTGTAGTGCAGCTACTGAGTGAGTTCAGATTTCTTCAAGCAGATGTGAGGAGGGTGTGTAGACACCTGAAGCTATCAAGGGGGCTTGACGCTACCTTCCTATCAGGGTGGGTAAGGTAGGGGTCGCCCGGGCCGCGGGAGTGCGGGAGGGTCACTGTGAAGTTTTCGGGGCGAGATGACGACGACAACCCAGTAAGCTACCCTCTTAAGATGGCTGTTTGGGGCAGTCCTTTGGTATGTGGGAGGGGGGCGGCTAGGGTTATGGGTACTCCCTAGTAAGGTGAGTTAGCATTCTTGATCTCCTCTAAGAATCTGACTTAGGGATAGGGTTAGGGTTAGGGTTAGGTTTAGTGTAGTGCAGCTACTGAGTGAGTTCAGATTTCTTCAAGCAGATGTGAGGAGGGTGTGTAGACACCTGAAGCTATCAAGGGGGCTTGACGCTACCTTCCTATCAGGGTGGGTAAGGTAGGGGTCGCCCGGGCCGCGGGAGTGCAGGAGGGTCACTGTGAAGTTTTCGGGGCGAGATGACGACGACAACCCAGTAAGCTACCCTCTTAAGATGGCTGTTTGGGGCAGTCCTTTGGCATGTGGGAGGGGGGCGGCTAGGGTTAGTGTAGTTCAGCTACTGAGTGAGTTCAGATTTCTTCAAGCAGATGTGAGGAGGATGTGTAGACGCCTGAAGCTATCGAGGGGGCTTGACGCTACCTTCCTATCAGGGGGGGTAAGGTAGGGGTCGCGCGGGCCGCGGGAGTGCGGGAGGGTCACTGTGAAGTTTTCGGGGCGAGATGACGACGACAACCCAGTAAGCTACCCTCTTAAGATGGCTGTTTGGGGCAGTCCTTTGGCATGTGGGAGGGGGGCGGGTAGGGTTAGTGTAGTTCAGCTACTGAGTGAGTTCAGATTTCTTCAAGCAGATGTGAGGAGGATGTGTAGACGCCTGAAGCTATCGAGGGGGCTTGACGCTACCTTCCTATCAGGGGGGGTAAGGTAGGGGTCGCGCGGGCCGCGGGAGTGCGGGAGGGTCACTGTGAAGTTTTCGGGGCGAGATGACGACGACAACCCAGTAAGCTACCCTCTTAAGATGGCTGTTTGGGGCAGTCCTTTGGCATGTGGGAGGGGGGCGGCTAGGGTTAGTGTAGTTCAGCTTCTGAGTGAGTTCAGATTTCTTCAAGCAGATGTGAGGAGGATGTGTAGACGCCTGAAGCTATCGAGGGGGCTTGACGCTACCTTCCTATCAGGGGGGGTAAGGAGGGGTCGCGCGGGCCGCGTGTGTGTGGGAGGGTCACTTTGAAGTTTTCGAGGCGAGATGACGACGACAACACAGTAAGCTACCCTCTTAAGATGGCTGTTTGGGGCAGTCCTTTGGTATGTGGGAGGGGGGCGGCTAGGGTTAGGGTTAATGTTCTCCATCAGAAAGTTAGGGTTAGGGTCAAAGGGGTGTGTGTGTGTGCAGAGTTACTTAGCTTGTGTGTTGTTTACTTTTATCTTTGTATGTTTGTACGGTGTACGTCCGCCTATCTTTACTGTTACTCAGTCTTGTGTATATGATGGTAGCTTCCTTATTGGGCGTGGCTCAATCATTAGCGGTAGTCCTTGAGGGGGATAGAGATAGGGTTACTTAGGGACCCTGCGGTTGCATGAGCTGTGTATGTTATTTTAAGAACGCTTTCTTTGTGAAACTGTTTCTTTCTAACTCTGACTTGATCTTGCCTAGACTAAATGATATGATAATGATAGGCCCAAGAATACCATGACAAATGGAAGTTTTTATGTAAGAGAATGCACTTTATTTTACATATCTCCTCGATATTTCTCTTCTATACAACTAAACATTCTTACTTACAAAACTATACAGTTCATCTCTCGTCTTTCAGTTTCAGATGGTGTACAATGGAACTTGAGCGACAATACAACGGTCCTTAAACTTCAACGACAGCGATGTACAATGGAACCTGTACAACTGAACAAGAACTGAACTGAGCTGAACTAAACTAAACTAAAATATAACTAAAAGCTTCAAAACCATTTAAAACCCTAGGTGTGTGACTCTAGGTGTTTCAGAAGTGCTCGTTTGGTACTGTAGCGCATCCCGCACTCCCCACACATATATGGCTTCTCTCCCGTGTGTACTCTCCTATGTATAAACAGAGATGTGCGTGTCTTGAAAGCTGTCGAGCACTCTTCACACATGTAAGGCTTCTCCCCTGTATGAGTCCTGATGTGATCTTTCAATACAGCTAGTTGTGCAAACGCTTTTCTGCACTCTTCACAAGTGTACGGCTTCTCCCTTGTGTGAGTCCTCGTGTGTACATTCAAGCTGTCCCTTCGGGAGAATCGCATGTTGCATTCCTCACATCGGTAAGGCTTCTCCCCAGTGTGAGACCTGATGTGCGTCTTCAGGGTCCAAAGCCTGGCAAATTGTTTCTTGCAGTACTCACATCGGTAGGGCTTCTCTCCCGTGTGAGTTAGGGTTAGGGTTAGGGTTAGGGTTAGGGTTAGGGTTAGGGTTAGGGTTAGGGTTAGGGTTAGGGTTAGGGTTAGGGTTAGGGTTAGGGTTAGGGTTAGGTTAGGGTTAGGGTTAGGGTTAGGGTTAGGGTTAGGGTTAGGGTTAGGGTTAGGGTTAGGGTTAGGGTTAGGGTTAGGGTTAGGGTTAGGGTTAGGGTTAGGGTTAGGGTTAGGGTTAGGGTTAGGGTTAGGGTTAGGGGTACTCCCTAGTAAGGTGAGTTAGCATTCTTGATCTCCTCTAAGAATCTGACTTAGGGATAGGGTTAGGGTTAGGGTTAGGTTTAGTGTAGTGCAGCTACTGAGTGAGTTCAGATTTAGGGTTAGGGTTAGGGTTAGGGTTAGGGTTAGGGTTAGGGTTAGGGTTAGGGTTAGGGTTAGGGGTTAGGGTTAGGGTTAGGGGTTAGGGTTAGGGTTAGGGTTAGGGTTAGGGTTAGGGTTAGGGTTAGGGTTAGGGTTAGGGTTAGGGTTAGGGTTAGGGTTAGGGTTAGGGTTAGGGTTAGGGTTAGGGTTAGGGTTAGGGTAGGGTTAGGGTTAGGGTTAGGGTTAGGGTTAGGGTTAGGGTTAGGGTTAGGGTTAGGGTTAGGGTTAGGGTTAGGGTTAGGGTTAGGGTTAGGGTTAGGGTTAGGGTTAGGGTTAGGGTTAGGGTTAGGGTTAGGGTTAGGGTTAGGGTTAGGGTTAGGGTTAGGGTTAGGGTTAGGGTTAGGGTTAGGGTTAGGGTTAGGGTTAGGGTTAGGGTTAGGGTTAGGGTTAGGGTTAGGGTTAGGGTTAGGGTTAGGGTTAGGGTTAGGGTTAGGGTTAGGGTTAGGGTTAGGGTTAGGGTTAGGGTTAGGGTTAGGGTTAGGGTTAGGGTTAGGGTTAGGGTTAGGGTTAGGGTTAGGGTTAGGGTTAGGGTTAGGGTTAGGGTTAGGGTTAGGGTTAGGGTTAGGGTTAGGGTTAGGGTTAGGGTTAGGGTTAGGGTTAGGGTTAGGGTTAGGGTTAGGGTTAGGGTTAGGGTTAGGGTTAGGGTTAGGGTTAGGGTTAGGGTTAGGGTTAGGGTTAGGGTTAGGGTTAGGGTTAGGGTTAGGGTTAGGGTTAGGGTTAGGGTTAGGGTTAGGGTTAGGGTTAGGGTTAGGGTTAGGGTTAGGGTTAGGGTTAGGGTTAGGGTTAGGGTTAGGGTTAGGGTTAGGGTTAGGGTTAGGGTTAGGGTTAGGGTTAGGGTTAGGGTTAGGGTTAGGGTTAGGGTTAGGGTTAGGGTTAGGGTTAGGGTTAGGGTTAGGGTTAGGGTTAGGGTTAGGGTTAGGGTTAGGGTTAGGGTTAGGGTTAGGGTTAGGGTTAGGGTTAGGGTTAGGGTTAGGGTTAG
>JAFMNZ010000019.1:57333-87333 GCA_019207045.1 Branchiostoma floridae x Branchiostoma belcheri | reverse complement strand
CGCTGTGGAAGATGACTTGTGACAAAGTGCCGTCTGTGAAAAGGCTGCTGAGACTTGTGAATTCAGCTTTCCTCGTTTCATGTTCGCTTCCTCTCGCTGTACACCGTCAGCAAATAGGTGTGTTTGGAGATCAAAATTTTTGTCGACAATGTTCAATTTGCTTTTTAATAGAAGGGGAAAGGACGACTGTCACAGGGCTTGGCGCATCGTGAGGACTTGGAATATTTTGCTTGGCGCAACGTGATTTTAAACCCACTGCGCTACCTGAAATTTGGCAGACAGGACACCTCTTTCCCCACTATCATAACCAACATAAATCTTATTATACAATGTCCTTGTTTAGTTGTTATAACCTGTCCAGCTAGCAGCGGGTGCTCGACTTGGGAACTATCATGATTATCAAACGCACGTAGTACAAGACGTGTGCAAGCCGATTCGCATGTAGGACATGCTGTTTGTACGTGTCGTTACCATGGCAACAGCCTTTGCTGCAGTCTTTAGATGTACCGATTGGACGGGGCGCGCCACTTTATGCGAAAAATCGAATCAACTTGCGACCAATCACAGCCCGCAACGGCGCCAAAATGCGGTAAACGTGACGTCAATCAAGAAGAAGCGCCAAACTATGCAAATAACCCGGGAAACTGCAATGTTTGGGACTGGACAACATACATAAGTATCTCGCCAAGGCGTCGACTTGTCAGGAAGTGGACGACGCGGAAACAATTGCTTCTACTACAAGTGTTGAGGGACAAGGAGAAGGGGCAGCGGTGGAGTCAGGGCTGGCAAAGATCGCGAGGAAACGATGTCGGGGCCGCGGAGGACGGCTCGAGCCTCTCAAATCCAACAAAAATGGCGCAAGAGGCGGCAGTGTCTTTGTCACATCGGAGACGAGTGGTGCGTGACGTCTGTTTACAGTTTGCACCAGGAGGAAAACATCGATTGCTTAAACGATTCCTTTGTCGATAGTTTTAAAACTATGAAAATCGGAAGCTTGACAGTTCATGAGGCCTGTAATACAGACACAGCTACTGAGAAAAGAATCTGAACTTGAAACGTGTCAAGCAGTAAATAAATTCCCGTCAAAATGCCTTTTAAATCGTACAGGATCCGGGTGATTCCGATCGGAGTTTGCAGGCATTGAAAATTAGAATCGTGAGTAAAAGTGAATGTTACCGAATAAATAGTATCATAATTCTTTGTCATGCTCATGTGCCAGTACACCTAGAACAACAGTACAGTGATTTAGAAATTTTCTTACGCGCCTTCATCAATAATAGTGACATGATATAGACATAAAGTTCACATGTTGCTGCAACATCGTGCGGGCAAAACGTATTTTTTTTTTTCAAATCATCGAAATATTCCTACTATGTGTAGGTCCATTTCGTCATGTTTGACTGACAAAATGGATGTACAAAAAGCGTGGCATTTTTAAAAGATCTCTCGAGTAGAAGTCTGCGTTCTAACGCCCGCCGGGAGAGGTAAAGACTGAAAGCGACCGGTCGACCCCGGCCCGCCGTGGGAAAATCGTCCTTACGCTTCGGCGCCTCCCTCCCTACTACAGTTTTCGTTAGTCGTATCGTGCTGACGTTTTTGTTGGCATTTTCCCCCGAGTCATCGTAATTGCCACCACAGAACCAAGAAGTTCTAAAGGAATGTACTGAAAATAGTCTCCGACAAGGTGCTCAGACCCCACGAGCTTGAAATGCATTTAGTAAAGGGGTGGGGCGCACGCCGCAAAGCGGCGCAAATCTATTAGAAATCCAGATACAAAATACTTTTGCGGAGTTGTTTGCATAGAGTGGCATCATTTATGAATATCAAACGAATACAGTAGCCTCCATGAAGAATACATTTATGGGCTCCGAGCCATTCAATTTCCCTTTTTGCTAGGGGTGAGAGATCTGCTTCGCGACTAAAAACGGAAACCAATATCATCAGTATGGCGTAAAGAATATTTTCAAGCGGGAGCGCGGTGAGTTATTAGCGTCTTGAATATTTTTCAAAATTTGATGGGAGGGGGGAGGGCCTAGGAAAAATATTTTGACTTGGGGGGAGGGCCTAGGAAAAAAATTTTGACCGGGGGGAGGGCCTAGGAAAAATTTTTTGACCCGACCCTCTGACGACCGGCCCTCCCCCCCGCTTAATATCGACCAGTCCCTAACGCCAGCTTGCGAAATCTCTTCGCCGAACATGACTTCGGATAGCTCTTTTTGTTGTCGAGTTATTCCCGTTCTTAGCTAAGTCCCCCTAACCGCGACCCAAAATGTGGATTTTTGAAAAGTCACCGAAATAGGCAAACTATGGTATCTTTGGAAAGGTCTCTTGCTGGGGAGTTGAATGCTGCAATCCGTTTTCGGATAGCTCTTTTTGTTGTCGAGTTATTTCCGTTTAAAGTTAAGCACCGATTACAGTAACCTGAAATATGGATTTTTGAAAAGTGTCCGAAATAGGCAAACTATGGTATCTTTAGAAAGCTCTCTTGGTGGGGAGTTGAATGCTGCAATCCGTTTTCGGATAACTCTTTTTGTTGTCAAGTTATTCCCGTTTAAAGTTGAGCACAGATTACAGTAACCTAAAATATGGATTTTTGAAAAGTGTCCGAAATAGACAAACTATGGTATCTTTGAAAAGCTCTCTTGGTGGGGAGTTGAATGCTGCAATCCGCTTTCGGATAGCTCTTTTTGTTGTCGAGTTATTCCCGTTCTTAGCTAAGTCCCCCTAACCGCGACCCAAAATGTGGATTTCTCAAAAGTGTCCGAAATAGGCAAACTATGGTATATTCGGAAAGGTCTCTTGGTTGGGAGTTGAATGCTGCAATCCGCTTTTGGATAGCTCTTTTTGTTGTCGAGTTATTCCCGTTTAAAGTTAAGCACCGATTACAGTAACCTAAATGTGGATTTTTGAAAAGTGTCCGAAATAGGCAAACTATGGTATCTTTAGAAAGGTCTCTTGGAGGGAGTTGAAAGCTGCAATTCGCTTTCGGATAGCTCTTTTTGTTGTCCAGTTATTGCCGTTTAAAGTTAAGCACCGATTACAGTAACCTAAAATATTGATTTTTGAAAAGTGTCCGAAATAGGCAAACTATGGTATCTTTGGAAAGGTCTCTTGGTGGGAGTTGAATGCTGCAATACGTTTTCGGATAGCTCTTTTTGTTGTCCAGTTATTCCCGTTATTAGCTAAGTCCCCCTAACCGCGACCAAAAATGTGGATTTTTAAAAAGTCACCGAAATAGGCAAACTATGGTATCTTTGGAAAGGTCTCTTGGTGGGGAGTTGAATGCTGCAATCCGTTTTCGGATAGCTCTTTTTGTTGTCGAGTTATTCCCTTTATTAGCTAAGTCCCCCTAACCGCGACCAAAAATGTGGATTTTTGAAAAGTGTCCGAAATAGGTAAACTATGGTATCTGTGGAAAGGTCTCTTGGTCGGGAGTTGAATGCTGCAATCCGTTTTCGGATAGCTCTTTTTGTTGTCGAGTTATTCCCGTTATTAGCTAAGTCCCCCAAACCGCGTCCAAAAATGTGGATTTTTAAAAAGTGTCCGAAATAGGCAAACTATGGTATATTTGGAAAGGTCTCTTGGTGGGGAGTTGAATGCTGCAATCCGTTTTCGGATAGCTCTTTTTGTTGTCGAGTTATTCCCGTTATTAGCTAAGTCCCCCTAACCGCAACCCAAAATGTGGATTTTTGAAAAGTGTCCGAAATAGGCAAACTATGGTATATTTGCAAAGGTCTCTTGCTGGGGAGTTGAATGCTGCAATCCGTTTTCGGATAGCTCTTTTTGTTGTCGAGTTATTCCCTTTATTAGCGAAGTCCCCCTAACCGCGACCAAAAATGTGGATTTTTAAAAAGTGTCCGAAATAGGCAAACTATGGTATCTTTAGAAAGGTCTCTTGGTGGGGAGTTGAAAGCTGCAATTCGCTTTCGGATAGCTCTTTTTGTTGTCCAGTTATTGCCGTTTAAAGTTAAGCACCGATTACAGTAACCTAAAATATTGATTTTTGAAAAGTGTCCGAAATAGGCAAACTATGGTATCTTTGGAAAGGTCTCTTGGTGGGGAGTTGAATGCTGCAATACGTTTTCGGATAGCTCTTTTTGTTGTCCAGTTATTCCCGTTATTAGCCAAGTCCCCCTAACCGCGACCAAAAATGTGGATTTTTAAAAAGTCACCGAAATAGGCAAACTATGGTATCTTTGGAAAGGTCTCTTGGTGGGGAGTTGAATGCTGCAATCCGTTTTCGGATAGCTCTTTTTGTTGTCGAGTTATTTCCTTTATTAGCTAAGTCCCCCTAACCGCGACCAAAAATGTGGATTTTTGAAAAGTGTCCGAAATAGGTAAACTATGGTATGTGTGGAAAGGTCTCTTGGTCGGGAGTTGAATGCTGCAATCCGTTTTCGGATAGCTCTTTTTGTTGTCGAGTTATTTCCGTTTAAAGTTAAGCACCGATTACAGTAACCTGAAATATGGATTTTTGAAAAGTGTCCGAAATAGGCAAACTATGGTATCTTTAGAAAGCTCTCTTGGTGGGGAGTTGAATGCTGCAATCCGTTTTCGGATAACTCTTTTTGTTGTCAAGTTATTCCCGTTTAAAGTTGAGCACAGATTACAGTAACCTAAAATATGGATTTTTGAAAAGTGTCCGAAATAGACAAACTATGGTATCTTTGAAAAGCTCTCTTGGTGGGGAGTTGAATGCTGCAATCCGCTTTCGGATAGCTCTTTTTGTTGTCGAGTTATTCCCGTTCTTAGCTAAGTCCCCCTAACCGCGACCCAAAATGTGGATTTTTCAAAAGTGTCCGAAATAGGCAAACTATGGTATATTCGGAAAGGTCTCTTGGTTGGGAGTTGAATGCTGCAATCCGCTTTTGGATAGCTCTTTTTGTTGTCGAGTTATTCCCGTTTAAAGTTAAGCACCGATTACAGTAACCTAAATGTGGATTTTTGAAAAGTGTCCGAAATAGGCAAACTATGGTATCTTTAGAAAGGTCTCTTGGAGGGGAGTTGAAAGCTGCAATTCGCTTTCGGATAGCTCTTTTTGTTGTCCAGTTATTGCCGTTTAAAGTTAAGCACCGATTACAGTAACCTAAAATATTGATTTTTGAAAAGTGTCCGAAATAGGCAAACTATGGTATCTTTGGAAAGGTCTCTTGGTGGGGAGTTGAATGCTGCAATACGTTTTCGGATAGCTCTTTTTGTTGTCCAGTTATTCCCGTTATTAGCTAAGTCCCCCTAACCGCGACCAAAAATGTGGATTTTTAAAAAGTCACCGAAATAGGCAAACTATGGTATCTTTGGAAAGGTCTCTTGGTGGGGAGTTGAATGCTGCAATCCGTTTTCGGATAGCTCTTTTTGTTGTCGAGTTATTCCCTTTATTAGCTAAGTCCCCCTAACCGCGACCAAAAATGTGGATTTTTGAAAAGTGTCCGAAATAGGTAAACTATGGTATCTGTGGAAAGGTCTCTTGGTCGGGAGTTGAATGCTGCAATCCGTTTTCGGATAGCTCTTTTTGATGTCGAGTTATTCCCGTTATTAGCTAAGTCCCCCTAACCGCGACCAAAAATGTTAATTTTTTTAAAGTGCCCGAAATTGGGAAACTATGGTATCTTTGGAAAGGCCTCTTGGTGGGGAGTTGAATGCTGCAATCCGTTTTCGGATAGCTCTTTTTGTTGTCGAGCTATTCCCGTTATTAGCTAAGTCCCCCAAACCGCGTCCAAAAATGTGGATTTTTAAAAAGTGTCCGAAATAGGCAAACTATGGTAAATTTGGAAAGGTCTCTTGGTGGGGAGTTGAATGCTGCAATCCGTTTTCGGATAGCTCTTTTTGATGTCGAGTTATTCCCGTTATTAGCTAAGTCCCCCTAACCGCGACCAAAATGTTAATTTTTTAAAAGTGCCCGAAATTGGGAAACTATGGTATCTTTGGAAAGGCCTCTTGGTGGGGAGTTGAATGCTGCAATCCGTTTTCGGATAGCTCTTTTTGTTGTCGAGCTATTCCCGTTATTAGCTAAGTCCCCCAAACCGCGTCCAAAAATGTGGATTTTTAAAAGTGTCCGAAATAGGCAAACTATGGTATATTTGGAAAGGTCTCTTGGTGGGGAGTTGAATGCTGCAATCCGTTTTCGGATAGCTCTTTTTGTTGTCGAGTTATTCCCTTTATTAGCGAAGTCCCCCTAACCGCGACCAAAAATGTGGATTTTTAAAAAGTGTCCGAAATAGGCAAACTATGGTATCTTTAGAAAGGTCTCCTGGTGGGGAGTTGAAAGCTGCAATTCGCTTTGGATAGCTCTTTTTGTTGTCCAGTTATTGCCGTTTAAAGTTAAGCACCGATTACAGTAACCTAAAATATTGATTTTTGAAAAGTGTCCGAAATAGGCAAACTATGGTATCTTTGGAAAGGTCTCTTGGTGGGGAGTTGAATGCTGCAATACGTTTTCGGATAGCTCTTTTTGTTGTCCAGTTATTCCCGTTATTAGCTAAGTCCCCCTAACCGCGACCAAAAATGTGGATTTTTAAAAAGTCACCGAAATAGGCAAACTATGGTATCTTTGGAAAGGTCTCTTGGTGGGGAGTTGAATGCTGCAATCCGTTTTCGGATAGCTCTTTTTGTTGTCGAGTTATTCCCTTTATTAGCTAAGTCCCCCTAACCGCGACCAAAAATGTGGATTTTTGAAAAGTGTCCGAAATAGGTAAACTATGGTATGTGTGGAAAGGTCTCTTGGTCGGGAGTTGAATGCTGCAATCCGTTTTCGGATAGCTCTTTTTGTTGTCGAGTTATTCCCGTTATTAGCTAAATCCCCCTAACCGCGACCAAAAATGTGGATTTTCAAAAGTCACCGAAATAGGCAAACTATGGTATCTTTGGAAAGGTCTCTTGCTGGGAGTTGAATGCTGCAATCCGTTTTCGGATAGCTCTTTTTGTTGTCGAGTTATTTCCGTTTAAAATTAAGCACCGATTACAGTAACCTGAAATATGGATTTTTGAAAAGTGTCCGAAATAGGCAAACTATGGTATCTTTAGAAAGCTCTCTTGGTGGGGAGTTGAATGCTGCAATCCGTTTTCGGATAACTCTTTTTGTTGTCAAGTTATTCCCGTTTAAAGTTGAGCACAGATTACAGTAACCTAAAATATGGATTTTTGAAAAGTGTCCGAAATAGACAAACTATGGTATCTTTGAAAAGCTCTCTTGGTGGGGAGTTGAATGCTGCAATCCGCTTTCGGATAGCTCTTTTTGTTGTCGAGTTATTCCCGTTCTTAGCTAAGTCCCCCTAACCGCGACCCAAAATGTGGATTTTTCAAAAGTGTCCGAAATAGGCAAACTATGGTATATTCGGAAAGGTCTCTTGGTTGGGAGTTGAATGCTGCAATCCGCTTTTGGATAGCTCTTTTTGTTGTCCAGTTATTGCCGTTTAAAGTTAAGCACCGATTACAGTAACCTAAAATATTGATTTTTGAAAAGTGTCCGAAATAGGCAAACTATGGTATCTTTGGAAAGGTCTCTTGGTGGGGAGTTGAATGCTGCAATACGTTTTCGGATAGCTCTTTTTGTTGTCCAGTTATTCCCGTTATTAGCTAAGTCCCCCTAACCGCGACCAAAAATGTGGATTTTTAAAAAGTCACCGAAATAGGCAAACTATGGTATCTTTGGAAAGGTCTCTTGGTGGGGAGTTGAATGCTGCAATCCGTTTTCGGATAGCTCTTTTTGTTGTCGAGTTATTCCCTTTATTAGCTAAGTCCCCCTAACCGCGACCAAAAATGTGGATTTTTGAAAAGTGTCCGAAATAGGTAAACTATGGTATCTGTGGAAAGGTCTCTTGGTCGGGAGTTGAATGCTGCAATCCGTTTTCGGATAGCTCTTTTTGATGTCGAGTTATTCCCGTTATTAGCTAAGTCCCCCTAACCGCGACCAAAAATGTTAATTTTTTAAAAGTGCCCGAAATTGGGAAACTTTGGTATCTTTGGAAAGGCTCTTGGTGGGGAGTTGAATGCTGCAATCCGTTTTCGGATAGCTCTTTTTGTTGTCGAGCTATTCCCGTTATTAGCTAAGTCCCCCAAACCGCGTCCAAAAATGTGGATTTTTAAAAAGTGTCCGAAATAGGCAAACTATGGTATATTTGGAAAGGTCTCTTGGTGGGGAGTTGAATGCTGCAATCCGTTTTCGGATAGCTCTTTTTGTTGTCGAGTTATTCCCGTTCTTAGCTAAGTCCCCCTAACCGCAACCCAAAATGTGGATTTTTGAAAAGTGTCCGAAATAGGCAAACTATGGTATATTTGCAAAGGTCTCTTGCTGGGGAGTTGAATGCTGCAATCCGTTTTCGGATAGCTCTTTTTGTTGTCGAGTTATTCCCTTTATTAGCGAAGTCCCCCTAACCGCGACCAAAAATGTGGATTTTTAAAAAGTGTCCGAAATAGGCAAACTATGGTATCTTTAGAAAGGTCTCTTGGTGGGGAGTTGAATGCTGCAATCCGTTTTCGGATAGCTCTTTTTGTTGCCGAGTTATTCCCGTTATTAGCTAAGTCCCCCTAACCGCGACCAAAAATGTGGATTTTTAAAAAGTGTCCGAAATAGGCCAACTATGGTATCTTTGGAAAGATCTCTTGGTGGGGAGTTGAATGCTGCAATCCGTTTTCGGATAGCTCTTTTTGTTGTCGAGTTATTCCCGTTATTAGCTAAATCCCCCTAACCGCGACCAAAAATGTGGATTTTTCAAAAGTCACCGAAATAGGCAAACTGTGGTATCGTTGGAAAGGTCTCTTGATGGGGAGTTGAATGCTGCAATCCGTTTTCGGATAGCTCTTTTTGTTGTCGAGTTATTTCCGTTTAAAGTTAAGCACCGATTACAGTAACCTAAAATGTGGATTTTTGAAAAGTGTCCGAAATAGGCAAACTATGGTATCTTTGGAAAGGTCTCTTGGTGGGGAGTTGAATGCTGCAATACGTTTTCGGATAGCTCTTTTTGTTGTCCAGTTATTCCCGTTATTAGCTAAGTCCCCCTAACCGCGACCAAAAATGTGGATTTTTAAAAAGTCACCGAAATAGGCAAACTATGGTATCTTTGGAAAGGTCTCTTGGTGGGGAGTTGAATGCTGCAATCCGTTTTCGGATAGCTCTTTTTGTTGTCGAGTTATTCCCTTTATTAGCTAAGTCCCCCTAACCGCGACCAAAAATGTGGATTTTTGAAAAGTGTCCGAAATAGGTAAACTATGGTATCTGTGGAAAGGTCTCTTGGTCGGGAGTTGAATGCTGCAATCCGTTTTCGGATAGCTCTTTTTGATGTCGAGTTATTCCCGTTATTAGCTAAGTCCCCTAACCGCGACCAAAAATGTTAATTTTTAAAAGTGCCCGAAATTGGGAAACTTGGTATCTTTGGAAAGGCCTCTTGGTGGGAGTTGAATGCTGCAATCCGTTTTCGGATAGCTCTTTTTGTTGTCGAGCTATTCCCGTTATTAGCTAAGTCCCCCAAACCGCGTCCAAAAATGTGGATTTTTAAAAAGTGTCCGAAATAGGCAAACTATGGTATATTTGGAAAGGTCTCTTGGTGGGGAGTTGAATGCTGCAATCCGTTTTCGGATAGCTCTTTTTGTTGTCGAGTTATTCCCGTTCTTAGCTAAGTCCCCCTAACCGCAACCCAAAATGTGGATTTTTGAAAAGTGTCCGAAATAGGCAAACTATGGTATATTTGCAAAGGTCTCTTGCTGGGGAGTTGAATGCTGCAATCCGTTTTCGGATAGCTCTTTTTGTTGTCGAGTTATTCCCTTTATTAGCGAAGTCCCCCTAACCGCGACCAAAAATGTGGATTTTTAAAAAGTGTCCGAAATAGGCAAACTATGGTATCTTTAGAAAGGTCTCTTGGTGGGGAGTTGAATGCTGCAATCCGTTTTCGGATAGCTCTTTTTGTTGCCGAGTTATTCCCGTTATTAGCTAAGTCCCCCTAACCGCGACCAAAAATGTGGATTTTTAAAAAGTGTCCGAAATAGGCCAACTATGGTATCTTTGGAAAGATCTCTTGGTGGGGAGTTGAATGCTGCAATCCGTTTTCGGATAGCTCTTTTTGTTGTCGAGTTATTCCCGTTATTAGCTAAATCCCCCTAACCGCGACCAAAAATGTGGATTTTTCAAAAGTCACCGAAATAGGCAAACTGTGGTATCGTTGGAAAGGTCTCTTGCTGGGGAGTTGAATGCTGCAATCCGTTTTCGGATAGCTCTTTTTGTTGTCGAGTTATTTCCGTTTAAAGTTAAGCACCGATTACAGTAACCTAAAATGTGGATTTTTGAAAAGTGTCCGAAATAGGCAAACTATGGTATCTTTAGAAAGCTCTCTTGGTGGGGAGTTGAATGCTGCAATCCGTTTTCGGATAACTCTTTTTGTTGTCAAGTTATTCCCGTTTAAAGTTGAGCACAGATTACAGTAACCTAAAATATGGATTTTTGAAAAGTGTCCGAAATAGACAAACTATGGTATCTTTGAAAAGCTCTCTTGGTGGGGAGTTGAATGCTGCAATCCGTTTTCGGATAGCTCTTTTTGTTGTCGAGTTATTCCCGTTATTAGCTAAGTCCCCCTAACCGCAACCCAAAATGTGGATTTTTGAAAAGTGTCCGAAATAGGCAAACTATGGTATATTTGCAAAGGTCTCTTGCTGGGGAGTTGAATGCTGCAATCCGTTTTCGGATAGCTCTTTTTGTTGTCGAGTTATTCCCTTTATTAGCGAAGTCCCCCTAACCGCGACCAAAAATGTGGATTTTTAAAAAGTGTCCGAAATAGGCAAACTATGGTATCTTTAGAAAGGTCTCTTGGTGGGGAGTTGAAAGCTGCAATTCGCTTTCGGATAGCTCTTTTTGTTGTCCAGTTATTGCCGTTTAAAGTTAAGCACCGATTACAGTAACCTAAAATATTGATTTTTGAAAAGTGTCCGAAATAGGCAAACTATGGTATCTTTGGAAAGGTCTCTTGGTGGGGAGTTGAATGCTGCAATACGTTTTCGGATAGCTCTTTTTGTTGTCCAGTTATTCCCGTTATTAGCTAAGTCCCCCTAACCGCGACCAAAATGTGGATTTTTAAAAAGTCACCGAAATAGGCAAACTATGGTATCTTTGGAAAGGTCTCTTGGTGGGGAGTTGAATGCTGCAATCCGTTTTCGGATAGCTCTTTTTGTTGTCGAGTTATTCCCTTTATTAGCTAAGTCCCCCTAACCGCGACCAAAAATGTGGATTTTTGAAAAGTGTCCGAAATAGGTAAACTATGGTATGTGTGGAAAGGTCTCTTGGTCGGGAGTTGAATGCTGCAATCCGTTTTCGGATAGCTCTTTTTGTTGTCGAGTTATTCCCGTTATTAGCTAAATCCCCCAAACCGCGTCCAAAAATGTGGATTTTTAAAAAGTGTCCGAAATAGGCAAACTATGGTATATTTGGAAAGGTCTCTTGGTGGGGAGTTGAATGCTGCAATCCGTTTTCGGATAGCTCTTTTTGTTGTCGAGTTATTCCCGTTCTTAGCTAAGTCCCCCTAACCGCAACCCAAAATGTGGATTTTGAAAAGTGTCCGAAATAGGCAAACTATGGTATATTTGCAAAGGTCTCTTGCTGGGGAGTTGAATGCTGCAATCCGTTTTCGGATAGCTCTTTTTGTTGTCGAGTTATTCCCTTATTAGCGAAGTCCCCCTAACCGCGACCAAAAATGTGGATTTTTAAAAAGTGTCCGAAATAGGCAAACTATGGTATCTTTAGAAAGGTCTCTTGGTGGGGAGTTGAATGCTGCAATCCGTTTTCGGATAGCTCTTTTTGTTGCCGAGTTATTCCCGTTATTAGCTAAGTCCCCCTAACCGCGACCAAAAATGTGGATTTTTAAAAAGTGTCCGAAATAGGCCAACTATGGTATCTTTGGAAAGATCTCTTGGTGGGGAGTTGAATGCTGCAATCCGTTTTCGGATAGCTCTTTTTGTTGTCGAGTTATTCCCGTTATTAGCTAAATCCCCCTAACCGCGACCAAAAATGTGGATTTTTCAAAAGTCACCGAAATAGGCAAACTGTGGTATCGTTGGAAGGTCTCTTGCTGGGGAGTTGAATGCTGCAATCCGTTTTCGGATAGCTCTTTTTGTTGTCGAGTTATTTCCGTTTAAAGTTAAGCACCGATTACAGTAACCTAAAATGTGGATTTTTGAAAAGTGTCCGAAATAGGCAAACTATGGTATCTTTAGAAAGCTCTCTTGGTGGGGAGTTGAATGCTGCAATCCGTTTTCGGATAACTCTTTTTGTTGTCAAGTTATTCCCGTTTAAAGTTGAGCACAGATTACAGTAACCTAAAATATGGATTTTTGAAAAGTGTCCGAAATAGACAAACTATGGTATCTTTGAAAAGCTCTCTTGGTGGGGAGTTGAATGCTGCAATCCGTTTTCGGATAGCTCTTTTTGTTGTCGAGTTATTCCCGTTATTAGCTAAGTCCCCCTAACCGCAACCCAAAATGTGGATTTTTGAAAAGTGTCCGAAATAGGCAAACTATGGTATATTTGCAAAGGTCTCTTGCTGGGGAGTTGAATGCTGCAATCCGTTTTCGGATAGCTCTTTTTGTTGTCGAGTTATTCCCTTTATTAGCGAAGTCCCCCTAACCGCGACCAAAAATGTGGATTTTTAAAAAGTGTCCGAAATAGGCAAACTATGGTATCTTTAGAAAGGTCTCTTGGTGGGGAGTTGAAAGCTGCAATTCGCTTTCGGATAGCTCTTTTTGTTGTCCAGTTATTGCCGTTTAAAGTTAAGCACCGATTACAGTAACCTAAAATATTGATTTTTGAAAAGTGTCCGAAATAGGCAAACTATGGTATCTTTGGAAAGGTCTCTTGGTGGGGAGTTGAATGCTGCAATACGTTTTCGGATAGCTCTTTTTGTTGTCCAGTTATTCCCGTTATTAGCTAAGTCCCCCTAACCGCGACCAAAAATGTGGATTTTTAAAAAGTCACCGAAATAGGCAAACTATGGTATCTTTGGAAAGGTCTCTTGGTGGGGAGTTGAATGCTGCAATCCGTTTTCGGATAGCTCTTTTTGTTGTCGAGTTATTCCCTTTATTAGCTAAGTCCCCCTAACCGCGACCAAAAATGTGGATTTTTGAAAAGTGTCCGAAATAGGTAAACTATGGTATGTGTGGAAAGGTCTCTTGGTCGGGAGTTGAATGCTGCAATCCGTTTTCGGATAGCTCTTTTTGTTGTCGAGTTATTCCCGTTATTAGCTAAATCCCCCTAACCGCGACCAAAAATGTGGATTTTTCAAAAGTCACCGAAATAGGCAAACTATGGTATCTTTGGAAAGGTCTCTTGCTGGGGAGTTGAATGCTGCAATCCGTTTTCGGATAGCTCTTTTTGTTGTCGAGTTATTTCCGTTTAAAGTTAAGCACCGATTACAGTAACCTGAAATATGGATTTTTGAAAAGTGTCCGAAATAGGCAAACTATGGTATCTTTAGAAAGCTCTCTTGGTGGGGAGTTGAATGCTGCAATCCGTTTTCGGATAACTCTTTTTGTTGTCAAGTTATTCCCGTTTAAAGTTGAGCACAGATTACAGTAACCTAAAATATGGATTTTTGAAAAGTGTCCGAAATAGACAAACTATGGTATCTTTGAAAAGCTCTCTTGGTGGGGAGTTGAATGCTGCAATCCGCTTTCGGATAGCTCTTTTTGTTGTCGAGTTATTCCCGTTCTTAGCTAAGTCCCCCTAACCGCGACCCAAAATGTGGATTTTTCAAAAGTGTCCGAAATAGGCAAACTATGGTATATTCGGAAAGGTCTCTTGGTTGGGAGTTGAATGCTGCAATCCGCTTTTGGATAGCTCTTTTTGTTGTCGAGTTATTCCCGTTTAAAGTTAAGCACCGATTACAGTAACCTAAATGTGGATTTTTGAAAAGTGTCCGAAATAGGCAAACTATGGTATCTTTAGAAAGGTCTCTTGGAGGGGAGTTGAAAGCTGCAATTCGCTTTCGGATAGCTCTTTTTGTTGTCCAGTTATTGCCGTTTAAAGTTAAGCACCGATTACAGTAACCTAAAATATTGATTTTTGAAAAGTGTCCGAAATAGGCAAACTATGGTATCTTTGGAAAGGTCTCTTGGTGGGGAGTTGAATGCTGCAATACATTTTCGGATAGCTCTTTTTGTTGTCCAGTTATTTCCGTTATTAGCTAAGTCCCCCTAACCGCGACCAAAAATGTGGATTTTTAAAAAGTCACCGAAATAGGCAAACTATGGTATCTTTGGAAAGGTCTCTTGGTGGGGAGTTGAATGCTGCAATCCGTTTTCGGATAGCTCTTTTTGTTGTCGAGTTATTCCCTTTATTAGCTAAGTCCCCCGAACCGCGACCCAAAATGTGGATTTTTGAAAAGTGTCCGAAATAGGTAAACTATGGTATCTTTAGAAAGGTCTCTTGGTCGGGAGTTGAATGCTGCAATCCGTTTTCGGATAGCTCTTTTTGATGTCGAGTTATTCCCGTTATTAGCTAAGTCCCCCTAACCGCGACCAAAAATGTTAATTTTTTTAAAGTGCCCGAAATTGGGAAACTATGGTATCTTTGGAAAGGCCTCTTGGTGGGGAGTTGAATGCTGCAATCCGTTTTCGGATAGCTCTTTTTGTTGTCGAGCTATTCCCGTTATTAGCTAAGTCCCCCAAACCGCGTCCAAAAATGTGGATTTTTAAAAAGTGTCCGAAATAGGCAAACTATGGTATATTTGGAAAGGTCTCTTGGTGGGGAGTTGAATGCTGCAATCCGTTTTCGGATAGCTCTTTTTGTTGTCGAGTTATTCCCGTTCTTAGCTAAGTCCCCCTAACCGCAACCCAAAATGTGGATTTTTGAAAAGTGTCCGAAATAGGCAAACTATGGTATATTTGCAAAGGTCTCTTGCTGGGGAGTTGAATGCTGCAATCCGTTTTCGGATAGCTCTTTTTGTTGTCGAGTTATTCCCTTTATTAGCGAAGTCCCCCTAACCGCGACCAAAAATGTGGATTTTTAAAAAGTGTCCGAAATAGGCAAACTATGGTATCTTTAGAAAGGTCTCTTGGTGGGGAGTTGAAAGCTGCAATTCGCTTTCGGATAGCTCTTTTTGTTGTCCAGTTATTGCCGTTTAAAGTTAAGCACCGATTACAGTAACCTAAAATATTGATTTTTGAAAAGTGTCCGAAATAGGCAAACTATGGTATCTTTGGAAAGGTCTCTTGGTGGGGAGTTGAATGCTGCAATACGTTTTCGGATAGCTCTTTTTGTTGTCCAGTTATTCCCGTTATTAGCTAAGTCCCCCTAACCGCGACCAAAAATGTGGATTTTTAAAAAGTCACCGAAATAGGCAAACTATGGTATCTTTGGAAAGGTCTCTTGGTGGGGAGTTGAATGCTGCAATCCGTTTTCGGATAGCTCTTTTTGTTGTCGAGTTATTCCCTTTATTAGCTAAGTCCCCCTAACCGCGACCAAAAATGTGGATTTTTGAAAAGTGTCCGAAATAGGTAAACTATGGTATGTGTGGAAAGGTCTCTTGGTCGGGAGTTGAATGCTGCAATCCGTTTTCGGATAGCTCTTTTTGTTGTCGAGTTATTCCCGTTATTAGCTAAATCCCCCTAACCGCGACCAAAAATGTGGATTTTTCAAAAGTCACCGAAATAGGCAAACTATGGTATCTTTGGAAAGGTCTCTTGCTGGGGAGTTGAATGCTGCAATCCGTTTTCGGATAGCTCTTTTTGTTGTCGAGTTATTTCCGTTTAAAGTTAAGCACCGATTACAGTAACCTGAAATATGGATTTTTGAAAAGTGTCCGAAATAGGCAAACTATGGTATCTTTAGAAAGCTCTCTTGGTGGGGAGTTGAATGCTGCAATCCGTTTTCGGATAACTCTTATTGTTGTCAAGTTATTCCCGTGTAAAGTTGAGCACAGATTACAGTAACCTAAAATATGGATTTTTGAAAAGTGTCCGAAATAGACAAACTATGGTATCTTTGAAAAGCTCTCTTGGTGGGAGTTGAATGCTGCAATCCGCTTTCGGATAGCTCTTTTTGTTGTCGAGTTATTCCCGTTCTTAGCTAAGTCCCCCTAACCGCGACCCAAAATGTGGATTTTTCAAAAGTGTCCGAAATAGGCAAACTATGGTATATTCGGAAAGGTCTCTTGGTTGGGAGTTGAATGCTGCAATCCGCTTTTGGATAGCTCTTTTTGTTGTCGAGTTATTCCCGTTTAAAGTTAAGCACCGATTACAGTAACCTCAATGTGGATTTTTGAAAAGTGTCCGAAATAGGCAAACTATGGTATCTTTAGAAAGGTCTCTTGGAGGGGAGTTGAAAGCTGCAATTCGCTTTCGGATAGCTCTTTTTGTTGTCCAGTTATTGCCGTTTAAAGTTAAGCACCGATTACAGTAACCTAAAATATTGATTTTTGAAAAGTGTCCGAAATAGGCAAACTATGGTATCTTTGGAAAGGTCTCTTGGTGGGGAGTTGAATGCTGCAATACGTTTTCGGATAGCTCTTTTTGTTGTCCAGTTATTCCCGTTATTAGCTAAGTCCCCCTAACCGCGACCAAAAATGTGGATTTTTAAAAAGTCACCGAAATAGGCAACTATGGTATCTTTGGAAAGGTCTCTTGGTGGGGAGTTGAATGCTGCAATCCGTTTTCGGATAGCTCTTTTTGTTGTCGAGTTATTCCCTTTATTAGCTAAGTCCCCCTAACCGCGACCAAAAATGTGGATTTTTGAAAAGTGTCCGAAATAGGTAAACTATGGTATCTGTGGAAAGGTCTCTTGGTCGGGAGTTGAATGCTGCAATCCGTTTTCGGATAGCTCTTTTTGATGTCGAGTTATTCCCGTTATTAGCTAAGTCCCCCTAACCGCGACCAAAAATGTTAATTTTTTAAAAGTGCCCGAAATTGGGAAACTATGGTATCTTTGGAAAGGCCTCTTGGTGGGGAGTTGAATGCTGCAATCCGTTTTCGGATAGCTCTTTTTGTTGTCGAGCTATTCCCGTTATTAGCTAAGTCCCCCAAACCGCGTCCAAAAATGTGGATTTTTAAAAAGTGTCCGAAATAGGCAAACTATGGTATATTTGGAAAGGTCTCTTGGTGGGGAGTTGAATGCTGCAATCCGTTTTCGGATAGCTCTTTTTGTTGTCGAGTTATTCCCGTTCTTAGCTAAGTCCCCCTAACCGCAACCCAAAATGTGGATTTTTGAAAAGTGTCCGAAATAGGCAAACTATGGTATATTTGCAAAGGTCTCTTGCTGGGGAGTTGAATGCTGCAATCCGTTTTCGGATAGCTCTTTTTGTTGTCGAGTTATTCCCTTTATTAGCGAAGTCCCCCTAACCGCGACCAAAAATGTGGATTTTTAAAAAGTGTCCGAAATAGGCAAACTGTGGTATCTTTAGAAAGGTCTCTTGGTGGGGAGTTGAAAGCTGCAATTCGCTTTCGGATAGCTCTTTTTGTTGTCCAGTTATTGCCGTTTAAAGTTAAGCACCGATTACAGTAACCTAAATATTGATTTTTGAAAAGTGTCCGAAATAGGCAAACTATGGTATCTTTGGAAAGGTCTCTTGGTGGGGAGTTGAATGCTGCAATACGTTTTCGGATAGCTCTTTTTGTTGTCCAGTTATTCCCGTTATTAGCTAAGTCCCCCTAACCGCGACCAAAAATGTGGATTTTTAAAAGTCACCGAAATAGGCAAACTATGGTATCTTTGGAAAGGTCTCTTGGTGGGGAGTTGAATGCTGCAATCCGTTTTCGGATAGCTCTTTTTCTTGTCGAGTTATTCCCTTTATTAGCTAAGTCCCCCTAACCGCGACCAAAAATGTGGATTTTTGAAAAGTGTCCGAAATAGGTAAACTATGGTATGTGTGGAAAGGTCTCTTGGTCGGGAGTTGAATGCTGCAATCCGTTTTCGGATAGCTCTTTTTGTTGTCGAGTTATTCCCGTTATTAGCTAAGTCCCCCAAACCGCGTCCAAAAATGTGGATTTTTAAAAAGTGTCCGAAATAGGCAAACTATGGTATATTTGGAAAGGTCTCTTGGTGGGGAGTTGAATGCTGCAATCCGTTTTCGGATAGCTCTTTTTGTTGTCGAGTTATTCCCGTTCTTAGCTAAGTCCCCCTAACCGCGACCCAAAATGTGGATTTTTCAAAAGTGTCCGAAATAGGCAAACTATGGTATATTCGGAAAGGTCTCTTGGTTGGGAGTTGAATGCTGCAATCCGCTTTTGGATAGCTCTTTTTGTTGTCGAGTTATTCCCGTTTAAAGTTAAGCACCGATTACAGTAACCTCAATGTGGATTTTTGAAAAGTGTCCGAAATAGGCAAACTATGGTATCTTTAGAAAGGTCTCTTGGAGGGGAGTTGAAAGCTGCAATTCGCTTTCGGATAGCTCTTTTTGTTGTCCAGTTATTGCCGTTTAAAGTTAAGCACCGATTACAGTAACCTAAAATATTGATTTTTGAAAAGTGTCCGAAATAGGCAAACTATGGTATCTTTGGAAAGGTCTCTTGGTGGGGAGTTGAATGCTGCAATACGTTTTCGGATAGCTCTTTTTGTTGTCCAGTTATTCCCGTTATTAGCTAAGTCCCCCTAACCGCGACCAAAAATGTGGATTTTTAAAAAGTCACCGAAATAGGCAAACTATGGTATCTTTGGAAAGGTCTCTTGGTGGGGAGTTGAATGCTGCAATCCGTTTTCGGATAGCTCTTTTTGTTGTCGAGTTATTCCCTTTATTAGCTAAGTCCCCTAACCGCGACCAAAAATGTGGATTTTTGAAAAGTGTCCGAAATAGGTAAACTATGGTATCTGTGGAAAGGTCTCTTGGTCGGGAGTTGAATGCTGCAATCCGTTTTCGGATAGCTCTTTTTGATGTCGAGTTATTCCCGTTATTAGCTAAGTCCCCCTAACCGCGACCAAAAATGTTATTTTTTAAAAGTGCCCGAAATGGGAAACTATGGTATCTTTGGAAAGGCCTCTTGGTGGGGAGTTGAATGCTGCAATCCGTTTTCGGATAGCTCTTTTTGTTGTCGAGCTATTCCCGTTATTAGCTAAGTCCCCCAACCGCGTCCAAAATGTGGATTTTTAAAAAGTGTCCGAAATAGGCAAACTATGGTATATTTGGAAAGGTCTCTTGGTGGGGAGTTGAATGCTGCAATCCGTTTTCGGATAGCTCTTTTTGTTGTCGAGTTATTCCCGTTCTTAGCTAAGTCCCCCTAACCGCAACCCAAAATGTGGATTTTTGAAAAGTGTCCGAAATAGGCAAACTATGGTATATTTGCAAAGGTCTCTTGCTGGGGAGTTGAATGCTGCAATCCGTTTTCGGATAGCTCTTTTTGTTGTCGAGTTATTCCCTTTATTAGCGAAGTCCCCCTAACCGCGACCAAAAATGTGGATTTTTTAAAAAGTGTCCGAAATAGGCAAACTGTGGTATCTTTAGAAAGGTCTCTTGGTGGGGAGTTGAAAGCTGCAATTCGCTTTCGGATAGCTCTTTTTGTTGTCCAGTTATTGCCGTTTAAAGTTAAGCACCGATTACAGTAACCTAAAATATTGATTTTTGAAAAGTGTCCGAAATAGGCAAACTATGGTATCTTTGGAAAGGTCTCTTGGTGGGAGTTGAATGCTGCAATACGTTTTCGGATAGCTCTTTTTTGTTGTCCAGTTATTCCCGTTATTAGCTAAGTCCCCCTAACCGCGACCAAAAATGTGGATTTTTAAAAAGTCACCGAAATAGGCAAACTATGGTATCTTTGGAAAGGTCTCTTGGTGGGGAGTTGAATGCTGCAATCCGTTTTCGGATAGCTCTTTTTCTTGTCGAGTTATTCCCTTTATTAGCTAAGTCCCCCTAACCGCGACCAAAAATGTGGATTTTTGAAAAGTGTCCGAAATAGGTAAACTATGGTATGTGTGGAAAGGTCTCTTGGTCGGGAGTTGAATGCTGCAATCCGTTTTCGGATAGCTCTTTTTGTTGTCGAGTTATTCCCGTTATTAGCTAAGTCCCCCAAACCGCGTCCAAAAATGTGGATTTTTAAAAAGTGTCCGAAATAGGCAAACTATGGTATATTTGGAAAGGTCTCTTGGTGGGGAGTTGAATGCTGCAATCCGTTTTCGGATAGCTCTTTTTGTTGTCGAGTTATTCCCGTTCTTAGCTAAGTCCCCCTAACCGCGACCCAAAATGTGGATTTTTTCAAAAGTGTCCGAAATAGGCAAACTATGGTATATTCGGAAAGGTCTCTTGGTTGGGAGTTGAATGCTGCAATCCGCTTTTGGATAGCTCTTTTTGTTGTCGAGTTATTCCCGTTTAAGTTAAGCACCGATTACAGTAACCTCAATGTGGATTTTTGAAAAGTGTCCGAAATAGGCAAACTATGGTATCTTTAGAAAGGTCTCTTGGAGGGGAGTTGAAAGCTGCAATTCGCTTTCGGATAGCTCTTTTTGTTGTCCAGTTATTGCCGTTTAAAGTTAAGCACCGATTACAGTAACCTAAAATATTGATTTTTGAAAAGTGTCCGAAATAGGCAAACTATGGTATCTTTGGAAAGGTCTCTTGGTGGGGAGTTGAATGCTGCAATCCGTTTTCGGATAGCTCTTTTTGTTGTCCAGTTATTCCCGTTATTAGCTAAGTCCCCTAACCGCGACCAAAAATGTGGATTTTTAAAAGTCACCGAAATAGGCAAACTATGGTATCTTTGGAAAGGTCTCTTGGTGGGGAGTTGAATGCTGCAATCCGTTTTCGGATAGCTCTTTTTGTTGTCGAGTTATTCCCTTTATTAGCTAAGTCCCCCTAACCGCGACCAAAAATGTGGATTTTTGAAAAGTGTCCGAAATAGGCAAACTATGGTATCTGTGGAAAGGTCTCTTGGTCGGGAGTTGAATGCTGCAATCCGTTTTCGGATAGCTCTTTTTGTTGTCGAGTTATTCCCGTTATTAGCTAAGTCCCCCTAACCGCGACCAAAATGTTAATTTTTAAAAGTGCCGAAATTGGGAAACTATGGTATCTTTGGAAAGGCCTCTTGGTGGGGAGTTGAATGCTGCAATCCGTTTTCGGATAGCTCTTTTTGTTGTCGAGCTATTCCCGTTATTAGCTAAGTCCCCCAAACCGCGTCCAAAAATGTGGATTTTTAAAAAGTGTCCGAAATAGGCAAACTATGGTATATTTGGAAAGGTCTCTTGGTGGGGAGTTGAATGCTGCAATCCGTTTTCGGATAGCTCTTTTTGTTGTCGAGTTATTCCCGTTCTTAGCTAAGTCCCCCTAACCGCAACCCAAAATGTGGATTTTTGAAAAGTGTCCGAAATAGGCAAACTATGGTATATTTGCAAAGGTCTCTTGCTGGGGAGTTGAATGCTGCAATCCGTTTTCGGATAGCTCTTTTTGTTGTCGAGTTATTCCCTTTATTAGCGAAGTCCCCCTAACCGCGACCAAAATGTGGATTTTTAAAAAGTGTCCGAAATAGGCAAACTGTGGTATCTTTAGAAAGGTCTCTTGGTGGGGAGTTGAAAGCTGCAATTCGCTTTCGGATAGCTCTTTTGTTGTCCAGTTATTCCCGTTTAAAGTTAAGCACCGATTACAGTAACCTAAAATATTGATTTTTGAAAAGTGTCCGAAATAGGCAAACTATGGTATCTTTGGAAAGGTCTCTTGGTGGGGAGTTGAATGCTGCAATCCGTTTTCGGATAGCTCTTTTTGTTGTCCAGTTATTCCCGTTATTAGCTAAGTCCCCCTAACCGCGACCAAAAATGTGGATTTTTAAAAAGTCACCGAAATAGGCAAACTATGGTATCTTTGGAAAGGTCTCTTGGTGGGGAGTTGAATGCTGCAATCCGTTTTCGGATAGCTCTTTTTCTTGTCGAGTTATTCCCTTTATTAGCTAAGTCCCCCTAACCGCGACCAAAAATGTGGATTTTTGAAAAGTGTCCGAAATAGGCAAACTATGGTATGTGTGGAAAGGTCTCTTGGTGGGGAGTTGAATGCTGCAATCCGTTTTCGGATAGCTCTTTTTGTTGTCGAGTTATTCCCGTTATTAGCTAAGTCCCCCAAACCGCGTCCAAAAATGTGGATTTTTAAAAAGTGTCCGAAATAGGCAAACTATGGTATATTTGGAAAGGTCTCTTGGTGGGGAGTTGAATGCTGCAATCCGTTTTCGGATAGCTCTTTTTGTTGTCGAGTTATTCCGTTCTTAGCTAAGTCCCCCTAACCGCAACCCAAAATGTGGATTTTTGAAAAGTGTCCGAAATAGGCAAACTATGGTATCTTTGAAAGGTCTCTCTGGGGAGTTGAAATGCTGCAATCCGTTTTCGGATAGCTCTTTTTGTTGTCGAGTTATTCCCTTTATTAGCGAAGTCCCCCTAACCGCGACCAAAAATGTGGATTTTTAAAAAGTGTCCGAAATAGGCAAACTATGGTATCTTTAGAAAGGTCTCTTGGTGGGGGGAGTTGAATGCTGCAATCCGTTTTCGGATAGCTCTTTTGTTGCCGAGTTATTCCGTTATTAGCTAAGTCCCCTAACCGCGACCAAAAATGTGGATTTTAAAAAGTGTCCGAAATAGGCAAACTATGGTATCTTTGGAAAGATCTCTTGGTGGGGAGTTGAATGCTGCAATCCGTTTTCGGATAGCTCTTTTTGTTGTCGAGTTATTTCCGTTTAAAGTTAAGCACCGATTACAGTAACCTAAAATGTGGATTTTTGAAAAGTGTCCGAAATAGGCAAACTATGGTATCTTTAGAAAGCTCTCTTGGTGGGGAGTTGAATGCTGCAATCCGTTTCGGATAACTCTTTTTGTTGTCAAGTTATTCCCGTTTAAAGTTAAGCACAGATTACAGTAACCTAAAATATGGATTTTTGAAAAGTGTCCGAAATAGGCAAACTATGGTATCTTTGAAAAGCTCTCTTGGTGGGGAGTTGAATGCTGCAATCCGCTTTCGGATAGCTCTTTTTGTTGTCGAGTTATTCCCGTTATTAGGTAAGTCCCCCTAACCGCGACCAAAAATGTTAATTTTTTAAAAGTGCCCGAAATTGGGAAACTATGGTATCTTTGGAAAGGCTCTTGGTGGGGAGTTGAATGCTGCAATCCGTTTTCGGATAGCTCTTTTTGTTGTCGAGTTATTCCCGTTATTAGGTAAGTCCCCTAACCGCGACCAAAAATGTGGATTTTTTAAAAGTCACCGAAATAGGCAAAACTATGGTATCTTTGGAAAGCTCTCTTGGTGGGGAGTTGAATGCTGCAATCCGCTTTCAGATAGCTCTTTTTGTTGTCCAGTATTCCCGTTATTAGCTAAGTCCCCCTAACCGCGACCAAAAATGTGGATTGTTAAAAGTGACCGAAATAGGCAAACTATGGTATATTCGGAAAGGTCTCTTGGTTGGGAGTTGAATGCTGCAATCCGCTTTTGGATAGCTCTTTTTGTTGTCGAGTTATTCCCGTTTAAAGTTAAGCACCGATTACAGTAACCTAAAATGTGGATTTTTGAAAAGTGTCCGAAATAGGCAAACTATGGTATCTTTAGAAAGGTCTCTTGGGTGGGGAAGTTGAAAGCTGCAATTCGATTTCGGATAGCTCTTTTTGTTGTCGAGTTATTCCCGTTTAAAGTTAAGCACCGATTACAGTAACCTAAATGTTGATTTTTGAAAAGTTTCCGAAATAGGCAAACTATGGTATCTTTGGAAAGGTCTCTTGGTGGGGAGTTGAATGCTGCAATCCGTTTTCGGATAGCTCTTTTTGTTGTCGAGCTATTCCCGTTATTAGGTAAGCCCCCTAACCGCGACCAAAAATGTGGATTTTAAAAAAGTCATCGAAATAGGCAAACTATGGTATCTTTGGAAAGCTCTCTTGGTGGGGATTTGAATGCTGCAATCCGTTTTCGGATAGCTCTTTTTGTTGTCGAGCTATTCCCGTTATTAGGTAAGTCCCCCTAACCGCGACCAAAAATGTGGATTTTTGAAAAGTGTCCGAAATAGGCAAACTATGGTATCTTTAGAAAGGTCTCTTGGTGGGGAGTTGAATGCTGCAATTCGATTTCGGATAGCTCTTTTTGTTGTCGAGTTATTCCCGTTATTAGCTAAGCACCGACTTACCGTAACCTAAATATTGATTTTTGAATAGTGTCCGAAATAGGCAAACTATGGTATCTTTGGAAAGCTCTCTTGGTGGGGAGTTGAATGCTGCAATCCGCTTTTGGATAGCTCTTTTTGTTGTCGAGTTATTCCCGTTTAAAGTTAAGCACCGATTACAGTAACCTAAAATGTGGATTTTTGAAAAGTGTCCGAAATAGGCAAACTATGGTATCTTTGGAAAGCTCTCTTGGTGGGGAATTGATGCTGCAATCCGTTTTCGGATAGCTCTTTTTGTGTCGAGTTATTCCCGTTATTAGCTAAGTCCCCCAAACCGCGACCAAAAATGTGGATTTTTAAAAAGTCACCGAAATAGGCAAACTATGGTATCTGTGGAAAGGTCTCTTGGTGGGGAGTTGAATGCTGCAATCCGTTTTCGGATATCTCTTTTTGTTGTCGAGTTATTCCCGTTATTAGCTAAGTCCCCCTAACCGCGACCCAAAATGTGGATTTTTGAAAAGTGTCCGAAATAGGCAAACTATGGTATATTCGGAAAGTCTCTTGGTTGGGAGTTGAATGCTGCAATCCGCTTTGATAGCTCTTTTTGTTGTCGAGTTATTCCCGTTTACAGTCTAAGCCCCTAACAATAACCTAAAATGTGGATCTATGAAAAGTGTCCAAAATAGGCAAACTGTGGTATCTTTAGAAAGCTCTCTTGGTGGGGAGTTGAATGCTGCAATTCGCTTTCGGATAGCTCTTTTTGTTGTCGAGTTATTCCCGTTTAAAGTTAAGCACCGATACAGCAACCTAAAATATGGATTTTTGAAAAGTGTCCAAAATAGGCAAACTATGGTATCTTTGGAAATGCCTCTTGGTGGGGAGTTGAATGCTGCAATCCGTTTTCAATAGCTCTTTTTGTTGTCGAGTTATTTCCGTTATTACCTAAGTCCCCTTAACCGCGACCAAAAATGTGGATTTTTAAAAAGTGTCCGAAATAGGCAAACTATGGTATTTTTGGAAAGCTCTCTTGGTTGGGGAGTTGAATGCTGCAATCCACTTTTGGATAGCTCTTTTTGTTGTCGAGTTATTCCCGTTTAAAGTTAAGCACCGATTACAGTAACCTAAAATTTGATTTTGAAAAGTCACCGAAATAGGCAAACTATGGTATCTTGGAAAGCTCTCTTGGTGGGGAGTTGAATGCTGCAATCCGCTTCAGATAGCTCTTTTTGTTGTCAGTTATTCCGTTATTAGCTAAGTCCCCCTAACCGCGACCCAAAATGTGGATTTTTGAAAAGTGTCCGAAATAGGCAAACTATGGTATTTCGGAAAGGTCTCTTGGTGGGGAGTTGAATGCTGCAATCCGCTTTTGGATAGCTCTTTTTGTTGTCGAGTTATTCCCCGTTTACAGTTAAGCACCGATTACAATAACTTAAAATGTGGATCTATGAAAAGTGTCCAAAATAGGCAAACAATGTGGTATCTTTAGAAAGCTCTCATGGTGGGGAGTTGAAAGCTGCAATCCGCTTTCGGATAGCTCTTTTTGTTGTCGAGTTATTCCCGTTTAAAGTTAAGCCACGATCACCAGCAACCTAAAATATGGATTTTTGAAAAGTGTCCAAAATAGGCAAACTATGGTATCTTTGGATAATGCCTCTTGGTGGGGAGTTGAATGCTGCAATCCGTTTTCAAATAGCTCTTTTGTTGTCGAGTTATTTCCGTTATTACCAAAGTCCCTTAACGCGACACAAAAATGTGGATTTTTAAAAAGTGTCCGAAATAGGCAAACTATGGTATTTTGGAAAGCTCTCTTGGTTGGGAGTTGAATGCTGCAATCCACTTTTGGATAGCTCTTTTTGTTGTCGAGTTATTCCCGTTTAAAGTTAAGCACCGATTACAGTAACCTAAAATATTGATTTTTGAAAAGTCATTGAAATAGGCAAACTATGGTATCGTGGAAAGCTCTCTTGGTGGGGAGTTGAATGCTGCAATCCGCTTTCAGATAGCTCTTTTTGTTGTCCAGTTATTCCCGTTATTAGCTAAGTCCCCCTAACCGCGACCAAAAATGTGGATTGTTAAAAAGTGACCGAAATAGGCAAACTATGGTATATTCGGAAAGGTCTCTTGGTTGGGAGTTTGAATGCTGCAATCCGCTTTGGATAGCTCTTTTGTTGTCGAGTTATTCCCGTTTAAAGTTAAGCACCGATTACAGTAACCTAAAATGTGGATTTTTGAAAAGTGTCCGAAATAGGCAAACTTGGTATCTTTAGAAAGGTCTCTTGGTGGGGAGTTGAAAGCTGCAATTCGCTTTCGGATAGCTCTTTTTGTTGTCGAGTTATTCCCGTTTTAAAGTTAAGCACGATTACAGTAACCTAAAATGTGGATTTTTGAAAAGTGTCCGAAATAGGCAAAACTATGGTATATTTGGAAAGCTCTCTTGGTTGGGAGTTGAATGCTGCAATCCGCTTTGGATAGCTCTTTTTGTTGTCGAGTTATTCCGTTTAAAGTTAAGCACCGATTACAGTAACCTAAAATATAGATTTTGAATAGTGTCCGAAATAGGCAAAATATGGTATTCTTGGAAAGCTCTCTGGGTGGGGAATTGAATGCGCAATCCGTTTTCGGATAGCTCTTTTTGTTGTCGAGTTATCCCGTTATAGCTAAGTCCCCCGAACCGCGACCAAAAATGTGGATTTTTAAAAAGTCACCGAAATATGCAAAACTGTGGTTTCGTTGGAAAAGCTCTCTTGTGGGGAGTTGAATGCTGCAATCCGTTCGGATAGCTCTTTTGTTGTCGAGTTATTCCCGTTATAGGTAAGTCCCCCTAACCGCGACCCAAAAATGTGGATTTTTAAAAAGTCACCGAAATAGGCAAATATGGTATCTTTTGGAAAGCTCTCTTGGTGGGAGTTGAATGCTGCAATCCGCTTTCAGATAGCTCTTTTTGTTGTCCAGTTATCCCGTTTTAGCTAAGTCCCCCACTGCAACCAAAAGGGGATTGTTAAAAAATTGACGAAATAGGCAAACTATGGTATATTCGGAAAGGTCTCTTGGTGGGGAGTTGAATGCTGCAATCCGCTTTTGGATAGCTCTTTTTGTTTCGGAGTTATTCCCGTTTAAAGTTAGCACCGATTACAGTAACCTAAAAATTTATTTGGAAAGTGTCCGAAATAGGCAAACTATGGTATCTTTAGAAAGGTCTCTTGGTGGGGAGTTGAAAGCTGCAATTCGCTTCGGATAGCTCTTTTTGTTGTCGAGTTATTCCCGTTTAAAGTAAGCACCGATTACGGTATCCTAAAATGGGTTTTTTGAAAAGTGTCCGAAATAGGCAAACTAGTGTATCTTTGGAAAGCTCTCTTGCTGGGGAATTGAATGCTGCAATCCGTTTTCGATAGCTCTTTTTTGTTGTTCGAGTTATTCCCGTTATTAGCTAAGTCCCCCCAACCGCGACCAAAAATGTGGATTTTTTAAAAAGTCCCGAAATAGGCAAACTATGGGTATCTGTGGAAAGGTCTCTTGGTGGGGAGTTGAATGCTGCAATCCGTTTTCGGATAGCTCTTTTGTTGTCGAGTTTTTCCCGTTATTAGCTCGTTACGTCCCCCTAACCGCGACCCAAAAATGTGGATTTTGAAAAGTGTCCGAAATAGGCAACAACTATCGTATATTCGGAAAGCTCTTGGTTGGGAGTTTATGCTTCAATCCGCTTTTGATAGCTCTTTTTTGTTGTCTGATTTTTTATTCCCGTTTACAGTTAAGCACCGATTACAATAACCTAAAATGTGGATCTATGAAAAGTGTCCAAAATAGGCAAACTGTGGTATCTTTGGAAAGCTCTCTTGGTGGGGAATTAGAATGCTGCAATCCGTTTTCGATAGCTCTTTTTGTTGTCGAGTTATCCCCGTTATTAGCTAAAGTCCCCCAAACCGCGACCAAAATGTGGATTTTTTAAAAAGTCACCGAAATAGGCAAACTATGGTATCTGTGGAAAGGTCCTCTGTGGTGGGAGTTGAATGCTGCAATCCGTTTTCGGATAGCTCTTTTTTGTGTCGAGTTATCCCGTTATTAGCTACGTCCCCCCTAACCGCGACCCAACTGTTGATTTTTGAAAAGGTGTCCGAAATAGGCAAACTATCGTAATTATTCGGAAAGTTCTCTTGGTTTGGAGTTGAATTCCTGCAATCCGCTTTTTGGATAGCTCTTTTTGTTGTCGAGTTATTCCCGTTTACAGTTAAGCACCGATACAATAACCTAAAATGTGGATCTATGAAAAGTGTCCAAAATAGGCAAAACTGTGGTATCTTTAGAAAGCTCTCTTGGTGGGGAGTTTGAAGCTGCAATTCGCTTTCGGATAGCTCTTTTTGTTGTCGAGTATTGCCGTTTAAAGTTAAGCACCGATCACAGCAACCTAAATATGGATTTTTGAAAAGTGTCCGAAATAGGCAAACTATGGTATCTTGGAAAGAATGCCCTCTTGGTGGGGAGTTGAATGCTGCAATCCGTTTTCAAATAGCTCTTTTGTTGTCGAGTTATTTCCGTTATTACCTAAGTCCCCTTAAACCGCGACCAAAAATGTGGGATTTTTGAAAAGTGTCCGAAATAGGCAAAACTATGGTATTTTTGAAAGCTCTCTTGGTTTGGAGTTGAATGCTGCAATCCCCACTTTTTGGATAGCTCTTTTTGTTGTCGAGTTATTCCCGTTATTAGCTAAGTCCCCCAACCCCCACCCCGCGAACCAAAATGTGGATTTTTAAAAAGTCACCGAAATAGGCAAACTATGGTATCTGGTAAAGGTCTCTTGGTGGGGAGTTGAAATGCTGCAATCCGTTTTCGGATAGCTCTTTTTGTTGTCGAGTTATTCCCGTTATTAGCTACGTCCCCCTAACCGCGACCCAAATGTGGATTTTTGAAAAGTGTCCCGAAATAGCAAACTATCGTAATATTCGGAAAGGTCTCTTGGTTGGAGTTTTGAATGCTGCAATCCGCTTTTGGATAGCTTATCTTTTTGTTGTCGAGTTATTCCCGTTTACAGTTAAGCACCGATTACAATAACCTAAATGTGGATCTATGAAAAGGGTCCAAAATAGGCAAACGTGGTATCTTTTGGAAAGCTCTCTTGGTGGGGAAATTGAATGCTGCAATCCGTTTTCGGATAGCTCTTTTTGTTGTCGAGTTATTCCCGTATTTGCTAAGTCCCCCTAACCGCGACCAAAAATGTGGATTTTTAAAAAGTCACCGAAATAGGCAAACTGTGATTTCGTTGGAAAGCTCTCTTGGTGGGAGTGTTGAATGCTGCAATCCGTTTTCGGATAGCTCTTTTGTGTGTCGAGTTATTCCCGTTATTAGGTAAGTCCCCCTAACCGCGACCAAAAAGTGGGGATTTTTAAAAGTCACCGAATATAGGCAAACTATGGTTTCTTTGGAAAGCTCTCTTGGTGGGGATTGAATGCTGCAATCCGCTTCAGATAGCTTCTTTTGGTTGCCAGTATCCCGTTTTTAGCTAAGTCCCCTAACTGCAACCAAAATGTGGATTGTTAAAAAAGTGACCGAAATAGGCAAACTATGGTATATTCGGAAAGGTCTCTTGGTGGGGAGTTGATGCTGCAAACTCCCGCTTTTGGATAGCTCTTTTTGTTGTCGAGTTATTCCCGTTTAAAGTTAAGCACCGATTACAGTAACCTAAAATGTGATTTTTGAAGTGTCCGAAATAGGCAACTATGGTATCTTTAGAAAGGTCTCTTGGTGGGGAGTTGAAAGCTGCAATTTCGCTTTCGGATAGCTCTTTTTGTTGGTTCGGTTATTTCCCGTTTAAAGTTAAGCACCCGATTACAGTATCCTAAATGTGGATTTTTGAAAAGTGTCCGAAATAGGCAAACTATGGTATCTTGGAACGCTCTCTTGCTGGGGAATTGAATGCTGCAATCCGTTTTCGGATAGTTCTTTTTGTTTGTCGAGTTATTCCCTTATTAGCTAAGTCCCCCAAACCGCGACCAA
>JAFMNZ010000019.1:0-55333 GCA_019207045.1 Branchiostoma floridae x Branchiostoma belcheri | reverse complement strand
AACGGGAATAGCTGACAACAAAAGAGCTATCCGAAACGGATTGCAGCATTCAACTCCCACCAGAGACCTTTCCAAAGATACCATAGGTTTGCCTTTTTCGGGACTTTTGAAAAATCCAATTTTTGGTCGCGGTAGGGTGACTTAGCTAATAACGGGAATAACTCGACAACAAAAAGAGCTATCCGAAAACGGATTGCAGCATTCAACACTACCCAAGAGACCTTTCCAAAGATACCATAGTTTGCCTATTTCGGACACTTTTTAAAAATCCACTTTTGGTCTCGTTAGGGGACTTACTAATAACGGGAATAACTCGACAACAAAAAAAGCTATCCGAAAGCGGATTGCAGCATTCAACTCCCCACCAAGAGAGCTTTCCAAAGATACCATAGTTTGCCTATTTCGGATACTTTTAAAAATCCACATTTTGGGTACTGTAAAGGTGCTTAACTTTAAACGGAAATAATCGACAACAAAAAGAGCTATCCGAAAAGCGGTTGCAGCATTCAACTCCCCACCAAGAGACCTTTCTAAAGATACCATAGTTTGCCTATTTCGGACACTTTTCAAAACCCACATTTAGGTTACTGTAATCGGTGCTTAACTTTAAACGGGAATAACTCGAACAAAAAGAGCTATCCAAAAGCGGATTGCAGCATTCAACTCCCAAACCGAGACCTTTCCAAATATACCATAGTTTGCCTATTTCGGACACTTTTTAAAAATCCACATTTTTGGTCGCGGTTAGGGGGACTTAGCTAATAACGGGAATAACTCGACAACAAAAAGAGCTATCGAAAACGGATTGCAGCATTTCAACTCACCACCAATAGACCTTTCAAAGATACCATAGTTGCCTATTTCGGTCACTTTTTAAAAATCCACATTTTTGGTCGCGGTTAGGGGGACTTAGCTAATAACGGAATAACTCGACAACAAAAAAGAGCTATCCGAAAGCGGATTGCAGCATTCAACTCCCCACCAAGAGACCTTCCAAAGATACCATAGTTGCCTATTTCGGACACTTTTCAAAAATCCACATTTTAGGTTACTGTAATCGGTGCTTAACTTTAAACGGGAATAACTCGACAAGAAAAGAGCTATCCAAAGCGGATTGCAGCATTCAACTCCCAACCAAGAGACCTTTCCAAATATACCATAGTTGCGTATTTCGGACACTTTTCAAAAATCCACATTTTGGGTCGCGGTTAGGGGGACTTACTAAAAACGGGAAAACTCGACAACAAAAAGAGCTATCCGAAAACGGATTGCAGCATTCAACTCCCCACCAAGAAGCTTTCCAAAGATACCATAGTTTGCCTATTTCGGACACTTTTAAAAATCCACATTTTGGACGCGGTTAGGGGACTTAGCTAAACGGGAATAACTCGACAACAAAAAGAGCTATCCGAAAACGGATTGCAGCACTCAACTCACCACCAAGAGACCTGTTCAAAGATACCATAGTTTGCCTATTTCGGTCACTTTTAAAAATCCACATTTTGGTGTCGCGGTTAGGGGACTTAGCTAATAACGGGAATAACTGGACAACAAAAAGAGCTATCCGAAAGCGGATTGCAGCATTCAACTCCCACCAAGAGACCATTCCAAAGATACCATAGTTTGCTGATTTCGGACACTTTTCAAAAAATCCACATTTTAGGTTACTGTAATCGGTGCTAACTTTAAACGGAATACTCGACAACAAAAGAGCTATCCAAAAACGGATTGCAGCATTCAACTCCCAACCAAGAGACCTTTCCAAATATACCATAGTTGCCTATTTCGGACACTTTCAAAAATCCACATTTTAGGTTACTGTAATCGGTGCTTAACTTTAAACGGGAATAACCGACACAAAAAAGAGCTATCCGAAAACGGATTCCAGCATTCAACTCCCCACCAAGAGAGCTTTCCAAAGATACCATAGTTTGCCTATTTCGGACACTTTTAAAAATCCACATTTTTGGTCTCGGTTCGGGGGACTTAGCTAATACCGGGAATAACTCGACAACAAAAAGAGCTATCCGAAAACGGATTGCCAGCATTCAACTCCCCACAAGAGACCATTCCAAAGATACCATATTTGCCTATTTCGGACACTTTCAAAAATCCACATTTTAGGTTACTGTAATCGGTGCTTAACTTTAAACGGGCAATAACTCGACAACAAAAGAGCTATCCGGAAAGGATTACAGCATTCAACTCCCCACCAAGAGACCTTCCAAAAGATACCATAGTTGGCCTATTCGGACACTTTTCACAAATCCACATTTAGGTTATTGTAATCGGGTGCTAACTTAAAACGGGAATAACTCGACAACAAAAAGAGCTACCAAAAAGCGGATTGCAGCATTCAACTCCCAACAAGAGACCTTCCGAATATACCATAGTTTGCCTATTTCGGACACTTCAAAAATCCATATTTTGGGTCAGGTTTAAGGATTAGCTAAAAGGGAATAGCTTGACAACAAAAAGAGCTATCCAAAACGGATTGCAGCATTCAACTCTCACCAAGAGACCTTTCCAAAGATACCATAGTTTGCCTTTTCGGCACTTTTGAAAAATCCACATTTTTGGTCGCGGTTAGGGGACTTAGCTAATAACGGGAATAACTCGACAACAAAAAGAGCTATCCGAAAACGGATTGCAGCATTCAACACTCCACCAAGAGACCTTTCCAAAGATACCATAGTTTGCCTATTTCGGTCACTTTTTAAAAATCCACATTTTTGGTCTCGGTTAGGGGGACTAGCTAAGAACGGGAATAACTCGACAACAAAAAAAAAGCTATCCGAAAGCGGATTGCAGCATTCAACTCCCCACCAAGAGAGCTTTCCAAAGATACCATAGTTTGCCTATTTCGGACACGTTTTAAAAATCCACATTTTTGGACGCGGGTTAGGGACTTAGCTAATAACGGGAATAACTCGACAACAAAAAAAGCTATCCGAAAGCGGATTGCAGCGTTCAATCCACACCAAGAGGTCTTTCCAAAGATACCATAGTTTGCCTATTTCGGATACTTTTTAAAAATCCATATTTTAGGTTACTGTAATCGGTGCTTAACTTTAAACGGAAATAACTCGACAACAAAAAGAGCTATCCGAAAAGCGGATTGCAGCATTCAACTCCCCACCAAGAGACCTTTCTAAAGATACCATAGTTTGCCTATTTCGGACAAGTTTCAAAATCCACATTTTGGTTACTGTATCGGGCTTAACTTTAAACGGGAATACTCGACAACAAAAAGAGCTCCAAAAGCGGATTGCAGCATTCAACTCCAACCCAGAGACCTTTCCAAATATACCATAGTTGCCTATTTCGGACACTTTTTAAAAATCCACATTTTTGGTCGCGGTTAGGGGGAATTAGCTATAACGGGAATAACTCGACAACAAAAAGAGCTATCCGAAAACGGATTGCAGCATTCAACTCCCCACCAATAGACCTTTCAAAGATACCATAGTTGCCTATTTCGGTCACTTTTTTAAAAATCCACATTTTTGGTCGCGGTTAGGGGACTTAGCTAATAACGGGAATAACTGGACAACAAAAAGAGCTATCCGAAAGCGGATTGCAGCATTCAACTCCCACCAAGAGACCATTCCAAAGAAACCATAGGTTTGCCTATTTCGGACACTTTTCAAAAATCCACATTTTAGGTTACTGTAATCGGTGCTTAATTTAACGGGAATAACTCGACAAAAGAAAAGAGATCCAAAAGCGGATTGCAGCATTCAACTCCCAACCCAGAGACCTTTCCAAATATACCATAGTTTGCGTATTTCGGACACTTTTCAAAAATCCACATTTTGGGTCGCGGTTAGGGGGACTTAGCTAAGAACGGGAATAACTCGACAACAAAAAGAGCTATCCGAAAACGGATTCAGCATTCAACTCCCCACCAAGAGAGCCTTTCCAAAGATACCATAGTTTGCCTATTTCGGACACGTTTTTAAAAATCCACATTTTGGACGCGGTTAGGGGGCTTAGCTAAGAACGGGAATAACTCGACAACAAAAAGAGCTATCCGAAAACGGATTGCAGCATTCAAATCACCACCAAGAGACCTTTTCAAGATACCATAGTTTACCTATTTCGGTCACTTTTTAAAAATCCACATTTTGGTCGCGGTTAGGGGGACTTAGCTAATAACGGAATAACTGGACAACAAAAAAAGCTATCCGAAAGCGGATTGCAGCATTCAACTCCCCACCAAGAGACCTTTCCAAAGAAACCATAGTTTGCCTATTTCGGACACTTTTCAAAAATCCACATTTTAGGTTACTGTAATCGGTGCTTAACTTTAAACGGGAATAACTCGACAAGAAAAGAGCTATCCAAAAGCGGATTGCAGCATTCAACTCCCAACCCAGAGACCTTTCCAAATATACCATAGTTTGCGTATTTCGGACACTTTTCAAAAATCCACATTTTGGGTCGCGGTTAGGGGGACTTAGCTAAGAACGGGAATAACTCGACAACAAAAAGAGCTATCCGAAAGCGGATTGCAGCATTCAACTCCCCACCAGAGATCTTTCCAAAGATACCATAGTTTGTCTATTTCGGACACTTTTTAAAAATCCACATTTTTGGTCTCGGTTAGGGGGACTTAGCTAATACTGGAAATAACTCGACAACAAAAAGAGCTATCCGAAAACGGATTGCAGCATTCAACTTCCCACCAAGAGAGCTTTCCAAAGATACCATAGTTTGCCTATTTCGGTCACTTTTAAAAAATCCACATTTTTGGTCTCGGTTAGGGGACTTAGCTAATAACGGGAATAACTCGACAACAAAGAGCTATCCGAAAACGGATTGCAGCATTCAACTCCCCACCAAGAGACTTTCCAAGATACCATAGTTTGCCTATTTCGGACACTTTTAAAAAATCCAAATTTGGTTACTGTAATCGGTGCTTAACTTTAAACGGAATAACTCGACAACAAAAAGAGCTATCGAAAACGGATTTCAGCATTCACTCCCCACCAAGAGACCTTTCCAAAGATACCATAGTTTGCCTATTTCGGACACTTTCAAAAATCCATATTTAGGTTACTGTATCGGTGCTTTACTTTAATCGGGAATAACTCGACAACGAAAAGAGCTATCCAAAAGCGGATTGCAGCATTCAACTCCCAACCCAGAGACCTTTCCAAATATACCATAGTTTGCGTATTTCGGGACACTTTTAAAAATCCACATTTTGGTCTCGGTTAGGGGGACTTAGCTAAGAACGGGAATAACTCGACAACAAAAAAAGCTATCCGAAAGCGGATTGCAGCATTCAACTCCCCACCAAGAGAGCTTTCCAAAGATACCATAGTTTGCCTATTTCGGACACTTTTAAAAATCCACATTTTTGGACGCGGTTAAGGGGACTTAGCTAAGAACGGGAATAACTCGACAACAAAAAAGCTATCCGAAAGCGGATTGCAGCATTCAACTCCCCACCAAGAGGTCTTTCCAAAGATACCATAGTTTGCCTATTTCGGATACTTTTTAAAAATCCATATTTTAGGTTACTGTAATCGGTGCTTAACTTTAAACGGAAATAACTCGACAACAAAAGAGCTATCCGAAAAGCGGATTGCAGCATTAACTCCCCACCAAGAGACCTTTCTAAAGATACCATAGTTTGCCTATGTCGGACACGTTTCAATCATCCACATATTAGGTTACTGTAATCGGTGCTTAACTTTAAACGGAATAACTCGACAACAAAAAGAGCTGTCCAAAAGCGGATTGCAGCATTCAACTCCCAACCCAGAGACCTTTCCAAATATACCATAGTTTGCCTATTTCGGACACTTTTTAAAAATCCACATTTTGGTCGTGGTTAGGGGGACTTAGCTAATAACGGGAATAACTCGACAACAAAAATAGGTATCCGAAACGGATTGCAGCATTCAACTCACCACCAAGAGACCTTTTCAAAGATACCATAGTTTACTATTTCGGTCACTTTTTAAAAATCCACATTTTTGGTCGCGGTTAGGGGGACTTAGCTAATAACGGGAATAACTGGACAACAAAAAAGCTATCCGAAAGCGGATTGCAGCATTCAACTCCCCACCAAGAGACCATTCCAAAGAAACCATAGTTTGCCTATTTCGGACACTTTTCAAAAATCCACATTTTAGGTTACTGTAATCGGTGCTTAACTTTAAACGGGAATAACTCGACAAGAAAAAGAGCTATCCAAAAGCGGATTGCAGCTTTCAACTCCCAACCCAGAGACCTTTCCAAATATACCATAGTTTGCGTATTTCGGACACTTTTCAAAAATCCACATTTTGGGTCGCGGTTAGGGGACTTAGCTAAGAACGGGAATAACTCGACAACAAAAAGAGCTATCCGAAAGCGGATTGCAGCATTCAACTCCCCACCAAGAGAGCTTTCCAAAGATACCATAGTTTGCCTATTTCGGACACGTTTTAAAAATCCACATTTTTGGACGCGGTTAGGGGACTAGCTAAGAACGGGAATAACTCGACAACAAAAAGATCTATCCGAAAACGGATTGCAGCATTCAACTCCCCACCAAGAGATCTTTCCAAAGATACCATAGTTTGCCTATTTCGGATACTTTTCAAAAATCCATATTTTAGGTTACTGTATCGGTGCTTAACTTTAAACGGAAATAACTCGACAACAAAAGAGCTATCCAAAGCGGATTGCAGCATTCAACTCCCAACCAAGAGACCTTTCTAAAGATACCATAGTTTGCCTATTTCGGACACTTTTCAAAATCCACATATTAGGTTACTGTAATCGGTGCTTAAATTTAAACGGAAATAACTCGACAACAAAAGAGCTATCCGAAACGGATTGCAGCATTCAACTCCCCACCAAGAGAGCTTTCCAAAGATACCATAGTTTGCCTATTTCGGACACTTTTTAAAAATCCACATTTTTGGTCGCGGTTAGATGGACTTAGCTAATAACGGGAATAGCTCGACAACAAAAACAGCTATCCGAAAACGGATTGCAGCATTCAACTCCTCACCAAGAGACCTTTCCAAGATACCATAGTTTGCCTATTTCGGGCACTTTTGAAAAATCCACATTTTTGGTCGCGGTTAGGGGGACTTAGCTAATAACGAGAATAACTCGACAACAAAAAGAGCTATCCGAAAACGGATTGCAGCATTCAACTGCCCACCAAGAGAGCTTTCCAAAGATACCATAGTTTGCCTATTTCGGACACGTTTTAAAAATCCACATTTTGGACGCGGTAAGGGGACTTAGCTAAGAACGGGAATAACTCGACAACAAAAAAGCTATCCGAAAGCGGATTGCAGCATTCAACTCCCCACCAAGAGGTCTTTCCAAAGATACCATAGTTTGCCTATTTCGGATACTTTTTAAAAATACATATTTAGGTTACTGTAATCGGTGCTTAACTTTAAACGGAAATAACTCGACAACAAAAAGAGCTATCCGAAAAGCGGATTGCAGCATTCAACTCCCCACCAAGAGACCTTTCTAAAGATACCATAGTTTGCCTATGTCGGACACGTTTCAATCATCCACATTTTAGGTTACTGTAATCGGTGCTTAACTTTAAACGGAATAACTCGACAACAAAAAGAGCTGTCCAAAAGCGGATTGCAGCATTCAACTCCCACCCAGAGACCTTTCCAAATATACCATAGTTTGCCTATTTCGGACACTTTTTAAAAATCCACATTTTTGGTCGTGGTTAGGTCTTAGCTAATAACGGGAATAACTCGACAACAAAAAGAGCTATCCGAAAACGGATTGCAGCATTCAACTCACCACCAAGAGACCTTCAAAGATACCATAGTTTACCTATTTCGGTCACTTTTTAAAAATCCACATTTTTGGTCGCGGTTAGGGGGACTTAGCTAATAACGGGAATAACTGGACAACAAAAAGAGCTATCCGAAAGCGGATTGCAGCATTCAACTCCCCACCAAGAGACCATTCCAAAGAACCATAGTTTGCCTATTTCGGACACTTTTCAAAAATCCACATTTTAGGTTACTGTAATCGGTGCTTAACTTAAACGGGAATAACTCGACAAGAAAAAGAGCTATCCAAAAGCGGATTGCAGCTTTCAACTCCCAACCCAGAGACCTTTCCAAATATACCATAGTTTGCGTATTTCGGACACTTTTCAAAAATCCACATTTTGGGTCGCGGTTAGGGGGACTTAGCTAAGAACGGAAATAACTCGACAACAAAAAGAGCTATCCGAAAACGGATTGCAGCATTCAACTCCCCACCAAGAGAGCTTTCCAAAGATACCATAGTTTGCCTATTTCGGACACTTTTTAAAAATCCACATTTTTGGTCGCGGTTAGATGGACTTAGCTAATAACGGGAATAGCTCGACAACAAAAACAGCTATCCGAAAACGGATTGCAGCATTCAACTCCCACCAAGAGACCTTCCAAAGATACCATAGTTTGCCTATTTCGGGCACTTTTGAAAAATCCACATTTTTGGTCGCGGTTAGGGGGACTTAGCTAATAACGAGAATAACTCGACAACAAAAAGAGCTATCCGAAAACGGATTGCAGCATTCAACTGCCCACCAAGAGAGCTTTCCAAAGATACCATAGTTTGCCTATTTCGGACACGTTTTAAAAATCCACATTTTTTGGACGCGGTTAGGGGACTTAGCTAAAACGGGAATAACTCGACAACAAAAAAGCTATCCGAAAGCGGATTGCAGCATTCAACTCCCCACCAAGAGGTCTTTCCAAAGATACCATAGTTTGCCTATTTCGGATACTTTTTAAAAATACATATTTTAGGTTACTGTAATCGGTGCTTAACTTTAACGGAAATAACTCGACAACAAAAGAGCTATCCGAAAAGCGGATTGCAGCATTCAACTCCCCACCAAGAGACCTTTCTAAAGATACCATAGTTTGCCTATGTCGGACACTTTTCAAAAATCCACATTTTAGGTTACTGTAATCGGTGCTTAACTTTAAACGGCAATATCTCGACAACAAAAAGAGCTATCCAAAAGCGGATTGCAGCATTCAACTCCCAATCAAGAGACCTTTCCAAATATACCATAGTTTGCCTATTTCGGACACTTTTTAAAAATCCACATTTTAGGTTAGTGTAATCGGTGCTTCACTTTAAACGGGAATAACTCGACAACAAAAAGAGCTATGCGAAAAAGGATTCCAGCATTCAACTCCCCACCAAGAGAGCTTTCCAAAGATACCATAGTTTGCCTATTTCGGTCACTTTTTAACAATCCACATTTCTGGTCGCGGTTAGGGGGACTTAGCTAATAACGGGAATAACTGGACAACAAAAAGAGCTATCTGAAAGCGGATTGCAGCATTCAACTCCCCACCAAGAGAGCTTTCCAAAGATACCATAGTTTGCCTATTTCGGACACTTTTTAAAAATCCACATTTTTGGTCGCGGTTAGGGGGACTTAGCTAATAACGGAAATAACTCGACAACAAAAAGAGCTACTTGAAAACGGATTGCAGCATTCAACTCCCCACCAAGAGACCTTTCTAAAGATACCATATTTGCCTATTTCGGACACTTTTCAAAAATCCACATTTTAGGTTACTGTAATCGGTGCTTAACTTTAAACGGCAATATCTCGACAACAAAAAGAGCTATCCAAAAGCGGATTGCAGCATTCAACTCCCCACCAAGAGACCTTTCTAAAGATACCATATTTTGCCTATTTCGGACACTTTTCAAAAATCCACATTTTAGGTTACTGTAATCGTGCTTAACTTTAAACGGCAATAACTCGACAACAAAAAGAGCTATCCGAAAGCGAATTGCAGCATTCAACTCCCCACCAAGAGACCTTTCCAAAGATACCATATTTGCCTATTTCGGACACTTTTCACAAATCCACATTTTAGGTTATTGTAATCGGTGCTTACTGTAAACGGGAATAACTCGACAACAAAAAGAGCTATCCAAAGCGGATTGCAGCATTCAACTCCCACCAAGAGACCTTTCCGAATATACCATAGTTTGCCTATTTCGGACACTTTTCAAAAATCCACATTTTGGGTCGCCGTTAAGGGGACTTAGCTAATAACGGGAATAGCTTGACAACAAAAAGAGCTATCCGAAAACGGATTGCAGCATTCAACTCCTCACCAAGAGACCTTTCCAAAGATACCATAGTTTGCCTATTTCGGACACTTTTTAAAAATCCACATTTTTGGTCGCGGTTAGATGGACTTAGCTAATAACGGGAATAGCTCGACAACAAAAACAGCTATCCGAAAACGGATTGCAGCATTCAACTCCTCACCAAGAGACCTTTCCAAAGATACCATAGTTTGCCTATTTCGGGCACTTTTGAAAAATCCACATTTTTGGTCGCGGTTAGGGGGACTTAGCTAATAACGAGAATAACTCGACAACAAAAAGAGCTATCCGAAAACGGATTGCAGCATTCAACTGCCCACCAAGAGAGCTTTCCAAAGATACCATAGTTTGCCTATTTCGGACACGTTTTAAAAATCCACATTTTTGGACGCGGTTAAGGGGACTTAGCTAAGAACGGGAATAACTCGACAACAAAAAAAGCTATCCGAAAGCGGATTGCAGCATTCAACTCCCCACCAAGAGGTCTTTCCAAAGATACCATAGTTTGCCTATTTCGGATACTTTTTAAAAATACATATTTTAGGTTACTGTAATCGGTGCTTAACTTTAAACGGAAATAACTCGACAACAAAAAGAGCTATCCGAAAAGCGGATTGCAGCATTCAACTCCCCACCAAGAGACCTTTCTAAAGATACCATAGTTTGCCTATGTCGGACACTTTTCAATCATCCACATATTAGGTTACTGTAATCGGTGCTTAACTTTAAACGGGAATAACTCGACAACAAAAAGAGCTGTCCAAAAGCGGATTGCAGCATTCAACTCCCAACCAGAGACCTTTCCAAATATACCATAGTTTGCCTATTTCGGACACTTTTAAAAATCCACATTTTTGGTCGTGGTTAGGTCTTAGCTAATAACGGGAATAACTCGACAACAAAAAGAGCTATCCGAAAACGGATTGCAGCATTCAACTCACCACCAAGAGACCTTTCAAAGATACCATAGTTTACCTATTTCGGTCACTTTTTAAAAATCCACATTTTTGGTCGCGGTTAGGGGGACTTAGCTAATAACGGGAATAACTGGACAACAAAAAGAGCTATCCGAAAGCGGATTGCAGCATTCAACTCCCCACCAAGAGACCATTCCAAAGAAACCATAGTTTGCCTATTTCGGACACTTTTCAAAAATCCACATTTTAGGTTACTGTAATCGGTGCTTAACTTTAAACGGGAATAACTCGACAAGAAAAAGAGCTATCCAAAAGCGGATTGCAGCTTTCAACTCCCAACCCAGAGACCTTTCCAAATATACCATAGTTTGCGTATTTCGGACACTTTTCAAAAATCCACATTTTGGGTCGCGGTTAGGGGGACTTAGCTAAGAACGGAAATAACTCGACAACAAAAAGAGCTATCCGAAAACGGATTGCAGCATTCAACTCCCCACCAAGAGAGCTTTCCAAAGATACCATAGTTTGCCTATTTCGGACACTTTTAAAAATCCACATTTTGGGTCGCGGTTAGATGGACTTAGCTAATAACGGGAATAGCTCGACAACAAAAACAGCTATCCGAAAACGGATTGCAGCATTCAACTCCTCACCAAGAGACCTTTCCAAAGATACCATAGTTTGCCTATTTCGGGCACTTTTGAAAAATCCACATTTTTGGTCGCGGTTAGGGGGACTTAGCTAATAACGAGAATAACTCGACAACAAAAAGAGCTATCCGAAACGGATTGCAGCATTCAACTGCCCACCAAGAGAGCTTTCCAAAGATACCATAGTTTGCCTATTTCGGACACGTTTTAAAAATCCACATTTTTGGACGCGGTTAGGGGACTTAGCTAAGAACGGGAATAACTCGACAACAAAAAAGCTATCCGAAAGCGGATTGCAGCATTCAACTCCCCACCAAGAGGTCTTTCCAAAGATACCATAGTTTGCCTATTTCGGATACTTTTTAAAAATACATATTTTAGGTTACTGTAATCGGTGCTTAACTTTAAACGGAAATAACTCGACAACAAAAAGAGCTATCCGAAAAGCGGATTGCAGCATTCAACTCCCCACCAAGAGACCTTTCTAAAGATACCATAGTTTGCCTATGTCGGACACTTTTCAAAAATCCACATTTTAGGTTACTGTAATCGGTGCTTAACTTTAAACGGCAATATCTCGACAACAAAAAGAGCTATCCAAAAGCGGATTGCAGCATTCAACTCCCAATCAAGAGACCTTTCCAAATATACCATAGTTTGCCTATTTCGGACACTTTTCTAAAATCCACATTTTAGGTTAGTGTAATCGGTGCTTCACTTTAAACGGGAATAACTCGACAACAAAAAGAGCTATGCGAAAAAGGATTCCAGCATTCAACTCCCCACCAAGAGAGCTTTCCAAAGATACCATAGTTTGCCTATTTCGGTCACTTTTTAACAATCCACATTTCTGGTCGCGGTTAGGGGACTTAGCTAATAACGGGAATAACTGGACAACAAAAAGAGCTATCTGAAAGCGGATTGCAGCATTCAACTCCCCACCAAGAGAGCTTTCCAAAGATACCATAGTTTGCCTATTTCGGACACTTTTTAAAAATCCACATTTTTGGTCGCGGTTAGGGGGACTTAGCTAATAACGGAAATAACTCGACAACAAAAAGAGCTACTTGAAAACGGATTGCAGCATTCAACTCCCCACCAAGAGAGCTTTCCAAAGATACCATATTTTGCCTATTTCGGACACTTTTCAAAAATCCACATTTTAGGTTACTGTAATCGGTGCTTAACTTTAAACGGCAATATCTCGACAACAAAAAGAGCTATCCAAAAGCGGATTGCAGCATTCAACTCCCCACCAAGAGACCTTTCTAAAGATACCATATTTTGCCTATTTCGGACACTTTTCAAAAATCCACATTTTAGGTCACTGTAATCGGTGCTTAACTTTAAACGGCAATAACTCGACAACAAAAAGAGCTATCCGAAAGCGAATTGCAGCATTCAACTCCCCACCAAGAGACCTTTCCAAAGATACCATATTTTGCCTATTTCGGACACTTTTCACAAATCCACATTTTAGGTTATTGTAATCGGTGCTTAACTGTAAACGGGAATAACTCGACAACAAAAAGAGCTATCCAAAAGCGGATTGCAGCATTCAACTCCAACCAAGAGACCTTTCCGAATATACCATTGTTTGCCTATTTCGGACACTTTTCAAAAATCCACATTTGGGTCGCCGTTAAGGGGACTTAGCTAATAACGGGAATAGCTTGACAACAAAAAGAGCTATCCGAAAACGGATTGCAGCATTCAACTCCTCACCAAGAGACCTTTCCAAAGATACCATAGTTTGCCTATTTCGGACACTTTTTAAAAATCCACATTTTGGTCGCGGTTAGGGGGACTTAGCTAATAACGGGAATAACTGGACAACAAAAAGAGCTATCTGAAAGCGGATTGCAGCATTCAACTCCTCACCAAGAGACCTTTCCAAAGATACTATAGTTTGCCTATTTCGGTCACTTTTTAACAATCCACATTTTTGGTCGCGGTTAGGGGGACTTAGCTAATAACGGGAATAACTGGACAACAAAAAGAGCTATCTGAAAGCGGATTGCAGCATTCAACTCCCCACCAAGAGAGCTTTCCAAAGATACCATAGTTTGCCTATTTCGGTGACTTTTTAAAAATCCACATTTTTGGTCGCGGTTAGGGGGACTTACCTAATAACGGGAATAGCTCGACAACAAAAAGAGCTATCCGAAAGCGGATTGCAGCATTCAACTCCCCACCAAGAGACCTTTCCAAAGATACCATAGTTTGCCTATTTCGGTGACTTTTGAAAAATCCACATTTTTGGTCGCGGTTAGGGGGACTTAGCTAATAACGGGAATAACTCGACAACAAAAAGAGCTATCCGAAAACGGATTGCAGCATTCAACTCCCCACCAAGAGAGCTTTCCAAATATACCATAGTTTGCCTATATCGGACACTTTTCAAAAATCCATATTTTAGGTTACTGTAATCGGTGCTTAACTTTAAACGGGAATAACTCGACAACAAAAAGAGCTATCCAAAAGCGGATTGCAGCATTCAACTCCCAATCAAGAGACCTTTCCAAATATACCATAGTTTGCCTATTTCGGACACTTTTCTAAAATCCACATTTTAGGTTAGTGTAATCGGTGCTTCACTTTAAACGGGAATAACTCGACAACAAAAAGAGCTATGCGAAAAAGGATTCCAGCATTCAACTCCCCACCAAGAGAGCTTTCCAAAGATACCATAGTTTGCCTATTTCGGTCACTTTTTAACAATCCACATTTCTGGTCGCGGTTAGGGGGACTTAGCTAATAACGGGAATAACTGGACAACAAAAAGAGCTATCTGAAAGCGGATTGCAGCATTCAACTCCCCACCAAGAGAGCTTTCCAAAGATACCATAGTTTGCCTATTTCGGACACTTTTTAAAAATCCACATTTTTGGTCGCGGTTAGGGGGACTTAGCTAATAACGGAAATAACTCGACAACAAAAAGAGCTACTTGAAAACGGATTGCAGCATTCAACTCCCCACCAAGAGACCTTTCCAAAGATACCATAGTTTGCCTATTTCGGTCACTTTTTAAAAATCCACATTTTTGGTCGCGGTTAGGGGGACTTAGCTAATAACGGGAATAACTGGACAACAAAAAGAGCTATCTGAAAGCGGATTGCAGCATTCAACTCCCCACCAAGAGAGCTTTCCAAAGATACCATAGTTTGCCTATTTCGGTGACTTTTTAAAAATCCACATTTTTGGTCGCGGTTCGGGGGACTTAGCTAATAACGGGAATAACTCGACAACAAAAAGAGCTATCCGAAAACGGATTGCAGCATTCAACTCCCCACCAAGAGACCTTTCCAAAGATACCACAGTTTGCCTATTTCGGACACTTGTCAAAAATCCACATTTTAGGTCACTGTAATCGGTGCTTAACTTTAAACGGCAATAACTCGACAACAAAAAGAGCTATCCGAAAGCGAATTGCAGCATTCAACTCCCCACCAAGAGACCTTTCCAAAGATACCATATTTTGCCTATTTCGGACACTTTTCACAAATCCACATTTTAGGTTATTGTAATCGGTGCTTAACTGTAAACGGGAATAACTCGACAACAAAAAGAGCTATCCAAAAGCGGATTGCAGCATTCAACTCCCAACCAAGAGACCTTTCCGAATATACCATAGTTTGCCTATTTCGGACACTTTTCAAAAATCCACATTTTGGGTCGCCGTTAAGGGGACTTAGCTAATAACGGGAATAGCTTGACAACAAAAAGAGCTATCCGAAAACGGATTGCAGCATTCAACTCCTCACCAAGAGACCTTTCCAAAGATACCATAGTTTGCCTATTTCGGACACTTTTTAAAAATCCACATTTTTGGTCGCGGTTAGGGGGACTTAGCTAATAACGGGAATAACTGGACAACAAAAAGAGCTATCTGAAAGCGGATTGCAGCATTCAACTCCTCACCAAGAGACCTTTCCAAAGATACTATAGTTTGCCTATTTCGGTCACTTTTTAACAATCCACATTTTTGGTCGCGGTTAGGGGACTTAGCTAATAACGGGAATAACTGGACAACAAAAAGAGCTATCTGAAAGCGGATTGCAGCATTCAACTCCCCACCAAGAGAGCTTTCCAAAGATACCATAGTTTGCCTATTTCGGTGACTTTTTAAAAATCCACATTTTTGGTCGCGGTTAGGGGGACTTACCTAATAACGGGAATAGCTCGACAACAAAAAGAGCTATCCGAAAGCGGATTGCAGCATTCAACTCCCCACCAAGAGACCTTTCCAAAGATACCATAGTTTGCCTATTTCGGTGACTTTTGAAAAATCCACATTTTTGGTCGCGGTTAGGGGGACTTAGCTAATAACGGGAATAACTCGACAACAAAAAGAGCTATCCGAAAACGGATTGCAGCATTCAACTCCCCACCAAGAGAGCTTTCCAAATATACCATAGTTTGCCTATATCGGACACTTTTCAAAAATCCATATTTTAGGTTACTGTAATCGGTGCTTAACTTTAAACGGGAATAACTCGACAACAAAAGAGCTATCCAAAAGCGGATTGCAGCATTCAACTCCCAATCAAGAGACCTTTCCAAATATACCATAGTTTGCCTATTTCGGACACTTTTCTAAAATCCACATTTTAGGTTAGTGTAATCGGTGCTTCACTTTAAACGGGAATAACTCGACAACAAAAAGAGCTATGCGAAAAGGATTCCAGCATTCAACTCCCCACCAAGAGAGCTTTCCAAAGATACCATAGTTTGCCTATTTCGGTCACTTTTTAACAATCCACATTTCTGGTCGCGGTTAGGGGGACTTAGCTAATAACGGGAATAACTGGACAACAAAAAGAGCTATCTGAAAGCGGATTGCAGCATTCAACTCCCCACCAAGAGAGCTTTCCAAAGATACCATAGTTTGCCTATTTCGGACACTTTTTAAAAATCCACATTTTTGGTCGCGGTTAGGGGGACTTAGCTAATAACGGAAATAACTCGACAACAAAAAGAGCTACTTGAAAACGGATTGCAGCATTCAACTCCCCACCAAGAGACCTTTCCAAAGATACCATAGTTTGCCTATTTCGGACACTTTTCACAAATCCACATTTTAGGTTATTGTAATCGGTGCTTAACTGTAAACGGGAATAACTCGACAACAAAAAGAGCTATCCAAAAGCGGATTGCAGCATTCAACTCCCAACCAAGAGACCTTTCCGAATATACCATAGTTTGCCTATTTCGGACACTTTTCAAAAATCCACATTTTGGGTCGCCGTTAAGGGGACTTAGCTAATAACGGGAATAGCTTGACAACAAAAAGAGCTATCCGAAAACGGATTGCAGCATTCAACTCCTCACCAAGAGACCTTTCCAAAGATACCATAGTTTGCCTATTTCGGACACTTTTTAAAAATCCACATTTTTGGTCGCGGTTAGGGGGACTTAGCTAATAACGGGAATAACTGGACAACAAAAAGAGCTATCTGAAAGCGGATTGCAGCATTCAACTCCTCACCAAGAGACCTTTCCAAAGATACTATAGTTTGCCTATTTCGGTCACTTTTTAACAATCCACATTTTTGGTCGCGGTTAGGGGGACTTAGCTAATAACGGGAATAACTGGACAACAAAAAGAGCTATCTGAAAGCGGATTGCAGCATTCAACTCCCCACCAAGAGAGCTTTCCAAAGATACCATAGTTTGCCTATTTCGGTGACTTTTTAAAAATCCACATTTTTGGTCGCGGTTAGGGGGACTTACCTAATAACGGGAATAGCTCGACAACAAAAAGAGCTATCCGAAAGCGGATTGCAGCATTCAACTCCCCACCAAGAGACCTTTCCAAAGATACCATAGTTTGCCTATTTCGGTGACTTTTGAAAAATCCACATTTTTGGTCGCGGTTAGGGGGACTTAGCTAATAACGGGAATAACTCGACAACAAAAAGAGCTATCCGAAAACGGATTGCAGCATTCAACTCCCCACCAAGAGAGCTTTCCAAATATACCATAGTTTGCCTATATCGGACACTTTTCAAAAATCCATATTTTAGGTTACTGTAATCGGTGCTTAACTTTAAACGGGAATAACTCGACAACAAAAAGAGCTATCCAAAAGCGGATTGCAGCATTCAACTCCCAATCAAGAGACCTTTCCAAATATACCATAGTTTGCCTATTTCGGACACTTTTCTAAAATCCACATTTTAGGTTAGTGTAATCGGTGCTTCACTTTAAACGGGAATAACTCGACAACAAAAAGAGCTATGCGAAAAAGGATTCCAGCATTCAACTCCCCACCAAGAGAGCTTTCCAAAGATACCATAGTTTGCCTATTTCGGTCACTTTTTAACAATCCACATTTCTGGTCGCGGTTAGGGGGACTTAGCTAATAACGGGAATAACTGGACAACAAAAAGAGCTATCTGAAAGCGGATTGCAGCATTCAACTCCCCACCAAGAGAGCTTTCCAAAGATACCATAGTTTGCCTATTTCGGACACTTTTTAAAAATCCACATTTTTGGTCGCGGTTAGGGGGACTTAGCTAATAACGGAAATAACTCGACAACAAAAAGAGCTACTTGAAAACGGATTGCAGCATTCAACTCCCCACCAAGAGACCTTTCCAAAGATACCATAGTTTGCCTATTTCGGTCACTTTTTAAAAATCCACATTTTTGGTCGCGGTTAGGGGGACTTAGCTAATAACGGGAATAACTGGACAACAAAAAGAGCTATCTGAAAGCGGATTGCAGCATTCAACTCCCCACCAAGAGAGCTTTCCAAAGATACCATAGTTTGCCTATTTCGGTGACTTTTTAAAAATCCACATTTTTGGTCGCGGTTCGGGGGACTTAGCTAATAACGGGAATAACTCGACAACAAAAAGAGCTATCCGAAAACGGATTGCAGCATTCAACTCCCCACCAAGAGACCTTTCCAAAGATACCACAGTTTGCCTATTTCGGACACTTGTCAAAAATCCAAATTTTAGGTTACTGTAATCGGTGCTTAACTTTAAACGGGAATAACTCGACAACAAAAAGAGCTATCCGAAAACGGATTCCAGCATTCAACTCCCCACCAAGAGAGCTTTCCAAAGATACCACAGTTTGCCTATTTCGGACACTTTTTAAAAATCCACATTTTTGGTCTCGGTTCGGGGGACTTAGCTAATAACGGGAATAACTCGACAACAAAAAGAGCTATCCGAAAACGGATTGCAGCATTCAACTCCCCACCAAGAGACCTTTCCAAAGATACCATATTTTGCCTATTTCGGACACTTTTCAAAAATCCACATTTTAGGTTACTGTAATCGGTGCTTAACTTTAAACGGCAATAACTCGACAACAAAAAGAGCTATCCGAAAGCGAATTGCAGCATTCAACTCCCCACCAAGAGACCTTTCCAAAGATACCATATTTTGCCTATTTCGGACACTTTTCACAAATCCACATTTTAGGTTATTGTAATCGGTGCTTAACTGTAAACGGGAATAACTCGACAACAAAAAGAGCTATCCAAAAGCGGATTGCAGCATTCAACTCCCAACCAAGAGACCTTTCCGAATATACCATAGTTTGCCTATTTCGGACACTTTTCAAAAATCCACATTTTGGGTCGCCGTTAAGGGGACTTAGCTAATAACGGGAATAGCTTGACAACAAAAAGAGCTATCCGAAAACGGATTGCAGCATTCAACTCCTCACCAAGAGACCTTTCCAAAGATACCATAGTTTGCCTATTTCGGACACTTTTTAAAAATCCACATTTTTGGTCGCGGTTAGGGGGACTTAGCTAATAACGGGAATAACTGGACAACAAAAAGAGCTATCTGAAAGCGGATTGCAGCATTCAACTCCTCACCAAGAGACCTTTCCAAAGATACCATAGTTTGCCTATTTCGGTCACTTTTTAACAATCCACATTTTTGGTCGCGGTTAGGGGGACTTAGCTAATAACGGGAATAACTGGACAACAAAAAGAGCTATCTGAAAGCGGATTGCAGCATTCAACTCCCCACCAAGAGAGCTTTCCAAAGATACCATAGTTTGCCTATTTCGGGCACTTTTGAAAAATCCACATTTTTGGTCGCGGTTAGCGGGACTTACCTAATAACGGGAATAGCTCGACAACAAAAAGAGCTATCCGAAAGCGGATTGCAGCATTCAACTCCCCACCAAGAGACCTTTCCAAAGATACCATAGTTTGCCTATTTCGGTGACTTTTGAAAAATCCACATTTTTGGTCGCGGTTAGGGGGACTTAGCTAATAACGGGAATAACTCGACAACAAAAAGAGCTATCCGAAAACGGATTGCAGCATTCAACTTCCCACCAAGAGAGCTTTCCAAAGATACCATAGTTTGCCTATATCGGACACTTTTCAAAAATCCATATTTTAGGTTACTGTAATCGGTGCTTAACTTTAAACGGGAATAACCTGACAACAAAAAGAGCTATCCAAAAGCGGATTGCAGCATTCAACTCCCAACCAAAAGACCTTTCTAAATATACCATAGTTTGCATATTTCGGACACTTTTCAAAAATCCACATTTTAGGTTACTGTAATCGGTGCTTAACTTAAAACGGGAATAACTCGACAACAAAAAGAGCTATCCGAAAACGAATTCCAGCATTCAACTCCCCACCAAGAGAGCTTTCCAAAGATACCATAGTTTGCCTATTTCGGACACTTTTTAAAAATCCACATTTTTGGTCTCGGTTCGGGGGACTTAGCTAATAACGGGAATAACTCGACAACAAAAAGAGCTATCCGAAAACGGATTGCAGCATTCAACTCCCCACCAAGAGACCTTTCCAAAGATACCATAGTTTGCCCTTTTCGGTGACTTTTTAAAAATCCACATTTTTGGTCGCGGTTAGGGGGACTTAGCTAATAACGGGAATAACTCGACAACAAAACGAGCTATCCGAAAACGGATTGCAGCATTCAATTCCCCACCAAGAGAGCTTTCCAAAGATACCATAGTTCGCCTATTTCGGACACTTTTCAAAAATCCACATTTTACTTACTTGATACTTGGTTAGGTCTCCTCAGCTTGGTGAGTGGCCTGCACCAAGGCGTTGACGTCTCTTTCGCACCATTCTGCGCCACTCCGGGCGGTCCTGGGCCATTGCTTCAACCTCGCGCACCCTCAGTCTGTTATTCCCTGTGATCAACTTCAAGTCTTCCATCACGCTGTTCAACCACGTCTGTCTGGGCCTTCCCCTTGACCTTTTGCCGTGATTCGGTGTCCACTCCAACAGCAGTCTTGGGAGCCTCTCCCTGGTCATTCTAAGGATGTGCCCCAACCATCTAAGCTTGCTGGCAGCCACAATCGCTTCAACACTTGTAGTCTCTGCTTGTTGCAGTATGTGTAAGTTGGCAACACGGTGGTACCATCTGATGCGAAGAATTCTCCTAAGGCACCTCTGGTGGAATACTTCCAGCCTTCTGCTCTGTGTCTTGGTGGTTACCCAGACTTCACTCCCATATGTAAGGATTGTGATGACTGCTGCTTCGTAGATACGGATCTTAGTTGACAGAAGAATGTTACTGTTATTCCAAATCTTGCCAAGTTGAGCAAAGGCGCCAGCAGCTTTTTGGATACGCTTTGAGATTTCAGTGTCTAATGTTCCATCACTAGTGAATGTGGTCCCCAGGTAAGTAAAAGTGCTGACTTGTTCAACAGGATATCCTTCCACGTTAATATTGAGAGTTCCTCCCTCAGTGTATGGTCTCTGTGTGGTGTTTTTGCCAATTACCATGACCTGAGTCTTCTTGGCATTTGCCTTGAGTCCGGCTAGAGAGCTGTTCTTACATAACAGGTCAGTAGTTTCCTGCAGGCCGGGTTTTGTGTTGTCCAGTAAGGCCATATCATCAGCATAGTCAGTATCCATGACCGATACCAATGGCTGTTGAGGAGTTTCCTGCATCAACACTGCACCTGCGCTGAGTCGTTTGTTTTGTTCCGTGAGGTAGGCTGCCAAGTTGATGCACACATTAAAAACTGGTGGACCCTGTATGTCGCCCTGGCCCGTTCCGGATTCAACATCGAACCAATTGGACTGTTCCCCATTGACTCTTACTGCGCTCACTGTCTTGTTTAAGAAAGCCTGTAAGACTCGAATGTACTTAGCAGGAAGGCCATAGAAAGAAAAGGCTTTCCAGATGAATTCTCGTTTGATACTGTCAAAAGCAGCCTTGAAGTCAATAAAGTTTATGTACAGTGGGATGTTATATTCAATACTTCTGTGGATGATTGTTTGAAGAGAATAAATCTGGTCAATGCATGATCTGTTCTTCCGAAAGCCACACTGATTTTCCCTCAGCAGATTTTCCAGTCCCTTGTTGATGCGCCTCAGGATAACAATTTGGAAGAGCTTCGATGCTGTTGACCTGAGTGTTATCCCTCTGTTGTTCCCGCAGATTGTGTCACCCTTCTTTGGCAGCACAACGATTATACCCTTAGCCCAGTCCTCAGGGATAACCTCACCATACCAAACCTTGGCAAAAAGAGCTTCCAACGCCTTCGTTAATCCCATCGCACCGTACTTAAGTTGCTCGTTGGCTATTTCATCCACTCCCGGAGATTTGTGGTTTTTCAGTTTTTTAAGGGCATCCTGGATTTCTTCACCTGTTGGCGGACCATCATCATCTCCAAGGTAGGTAAAACTGGGGACCCCTGGTATGCTATCTAGCTCAGTTAAATCAGTATCTTCCTGTTGCGGGTTCAATAACTCTGAGAAGTGTTCGGCCCACCGTTTCCGTTGAGCGTCGGGATCAGAAATCAACTTTCCAGACTTGTCTCTGACTGCCGAGGACTTCTTACTGCGTTTGTTTGACAAGATTTTGATCTTCTGCCAAACTTCTCGCTGATTTCCTTGTTTCGCTGCATCCTCTAGGTCCGTGGCCACTCTAAGAGCCCAGTTATTATCATCAACTTTGCAACTTTTCTTCACCATTTTGTTTAACCGTGAGTATTCTGACTTGTTCACATCAGATGTTGGATCACGTCTTTTAACCTGAGCTCGCTTCATAATGAGTTCTTTTGTCTTCTGTGATAGGTGTTGCTGTCGTCTTTTCTTTGGACGGTCACCAAGCACTTCAGATGAGGCAGAGTGAACAACCACTTTAAACTTCTCCCATGTGTCCTCAATGTGTTCATCTTCTACATACAAACATTCAAAACGATTCTTTAACTCGATGTTATACTCTGTGACCTTTGTTCCATCACGTAGATGTTCCAAAGCTGGAAAAGACCGTTGTGTAGCTTTCAGTTTGTCTACTGCTTTTAGTTTGACTCGGAGGTAGCCTCTTACCAAGTAGTGATCAGAACCAATATCAGCTCCTCTGCAGACTTTCACATCGAGTAAGGAGTGGCTCCACTTGGTGCTGATGCAGATATGATCAATCTGATTGACCGTACTGCCATCTGGAGATCTCCATGTCCCCTTGTGGATGTCCTTATGTTCAAACAGAGTTCCCCCAATTGTAAGCAGATTCAAGGCACAGAAATCAAGCAGACGTGTTCCGTTGTCGTTTGATTCACTATGCAGAGAGTGACGTCCAATAACTCCCCTCCTAGTTGTATGGTCAGATGTCACTTTACAATTAAAGTCTCCCAGGAGAATCTTGATATCGTGTCCAGGTAGATCAGCAAAGACGTCCGCTAGCTGTGTGTAGAACTTATCCTTGTCGTCCTCACCAGCTGCTTCCGTGGGGGCATATGCCACTATAACAGAAATGTTTATCTGCTGACTGTGCAGCCTCGCCGAGAGAATCCGTTCAGACACAGGTGAGTATGAAATGAGTGAGTTCCTGACCCTTTTAGACAACGTGAGACCAACCCCCTGTCGCCTGGTTCCATCAGAACGCCCAGAGAAAACCAAGAGCGAGCCATTGTCCAGCTTCTCAATTCCACTGCTTGGCATGTGTGTTTCAGTGACACCTAAAAGGTCTAGTTTGTAGTCATCAACCACTGATGCTAACTGGTAGAGCTTAGAGGAGTTGCTGACTAATGTTCGCACATTCCATGTGGCTATACACAAAGGTTTCTTCATATGATTATTAGGATGACATTTGTTATAGTTCACATCAACATGACTACTCCTAGGACGAATACAACATGTAGGGTGCGCCCGTTTCCTTCCCTTCAACATGGTAGGGTCCTTTCGGCTTTGCCCACCACGCGTCATCCTGGTCCCAGTCGACCCAGAATTCCGCGGGACGCTTCGAGACGTTTTCTTCCTTGATGTTCCGGTAGCCATGAGTGTTCTACAGAGCGGGTAGCTGACCCACTGCTGTGGCCTTTTATCGACTTGTCTGGTCTAGATCCGTAGTGTTCTGTTGTGATGTAACGGCGGCACCTCGGGAAGGATGTGGCTCTTCACCACGCACTACGGTCTTGAGCTAGGAGAGGTTGTGTATTGCACTTCACTAGCCCCTGGAGCAGATCTTGAGCTCCTCGCCGCCAAATCCACATTTTAGGTTACTGTAATCGGTGCTTAACTTTAAACGGGAATAACTCGACAACAAAAAGAGCTATCCGAAAGCGAATTGCAGCTTTCAACTCCCCACTAAGAGACCTTTCTAAAGATACCATAGTTTGCCTATTTCGGACACTTTTCAAAAATCCACATTTTAGGTTACTGTAATCGGTGCTTAACTTTAAACGGGAATAACTCGACAACAAAAAGAGCTATCCAAAAGCGGATTGCAGCATTCAACTCCCAACCAAGAGACCTTTCCGAATATACCATAGGTTGCCTATTTCGGTCACTTTTTAACAATCCACATTTTTGGTCGCGGTTAGGGGACTTAGCTAATAACGGGAATAACTGGACAACAAAAAGAGCTATCTGAAAGCGGATTGCAGCATTCAACTCCCCACCAAGAGACCTTTCCAAAGATACCATAGTTTGCATATTTCGGTGACTTTTTAAAAATCCACATTTTTGGTCGCGGTTAGGGGGACTTAGCTAAGAACGGGAATAGCTCGACAACAAAAAGAGATATCCGAAAACGGATTGCAGCATTCAACTCCCCACCAAGAGACCTTTCTAAAGATACCATAGTTTGCCTATTTCGGACACTTTTCAAAAATCCACATTTTAGGTTACTGTAATCGGTGCTTAACTTTAAACGAGAATAACTCGACAACAAAAAGAGGAGCTATCCAAAAGCGGATTGCAGCATTCAACTCCCAACCCAGAGACCTTTCCAAATATACCATAGTTTGCCTATTTCGGACACTTTTCAAAAATCCACATTTTGGGTCGCGGTTAGGGGGACTTAGCTAAGAACGGGAATAACTCGACAACAAAAAGAGCTATCCGAAAACGGATTGCAGCATTCAACTCCCCACCAAGAGATCTTTCCAAAGATACCATAGTTTGCCTATTTCGGACACTTTTTAATAATCCACATTTTTGGTCGCGGTTAGATGGACTTAGCTAATAACGGGAATAGCTCGACAACAAAAACAGCTATCCGAAAACGGATTGCAGCATTCAACTCCTCACCAAGAGACCTTTCCAAAGATACCATAGTTTGCCTATTTCGGGCACTTTTGAAAAATCCACATTTTTGGTCGCGGTTAGGGGGACTTAGCTAATAACGAGAATAACTCGACAACAAAAAGAGCTATCCGAAAACGGATTGCAGCATTCAACTCCCCACCAAGAGACCTTTCCAAAGATACCATAGTTTGCCTTTTACAGGCACTTTTGAAAAATCCACATTTTTGGTCGCGGTTAGGGGGACTTAGCTAATAACGGTAATAACTCGACAACAAAAAGAGCTATCCGAAAACGGATTGCAGCATTCAATTCCCCACCAAGAGAGCTTTCCAAAGATACCATAGTTTGCCTATTTCGGACACGTTTTAAAAATCCACATTTTTGGACGCGGTTAGGGGGACTTAGCTAAGAACGGGAATAACTAGACAACAAAAAGAGCTATCCGAAAACGGATTGCAGCATTCAACTCCCCACCAAGAGATCTTTCCAAAGATACCATAGTTTGCCTATTTCGGATACTTTTCAAAAATCCATATTTTAGGTTACTGTAATCGGTGCTTAACTTTAAACGGAAATAACTCGACAACAAAAAGAGCTATCCAAAATCGGATTGCAGCATTCAACTCCCCACCAAGAGACCTTTCTAAAGATACCATAGTTTGCCTATTTCGGACACTTTTCAAAAATCCACATTTTAGGTTACTGTAATCGGTGCTTAAATTTAAACGGAAATAACTCGACAACAAAAAGAGCTATCCGAAAACGGATTGCAGCATTCAACTCCCCACCAAGAGACCTTTCCAAAGATACCATAGTTTACCTTTTTCAGGCACTTTTGAAAAATCCACATTTTTGGTCGCGATTAGGGGGATTTAGCTAATAACGGGAATAACTCGACAAGAAAAAGAGCTATCCGAAAACGGATTGCAGCATTCAATTCCCCACCAAGAGAGCTTTCCAAAGATACCATAGTTTGCCTATTTCGGACACTTTTCAAAAATCCAAATTTTAGGTTACTGTAATCGGTGCTTAACTTTAAACGGGAATAACTCGACAACAAAAGGAGCTATCCGAAAACGGATTGCAGCATTCAACTCCCCACCAAGAGAGCTTTCCAAAGATACCATAGTTGGCCTATTTCGGACACTTTTTAAAAATCCACATTTTTGGTCTCGGTTAGGGGGACTTAGCTAATAATGGAAATAACTCGACAACAAAAAGAGCTATCCGAAAACGGATTGCAGCATTCAACTTCCCACCAAGAGAGCTTTCCAAAGATACCATAGTTGGCCTATTTCGGTCACTTTTTAAAAATCCACATTTTTGGTCTCGGTTAGGGGGACTTAGCTAATAACGGGAATAACTCGACAACAAAAAGAGCTATCCGAAAACGGATTGCAGCATTCAACTCCCCACCAAGAGACCTTTCCAAAGATACCATAGTTTGCCTATTTCGGACACTTTTAAAAAATCTAAATTTTGGTTACTGTAATCGGTGCTTAACTTGAAACGGGAATAACTCGACAACAAAAAGAGCTATCCGAAAACGGATTTCAGCATTCAACTCCCCACCACGAGACCTTTCCAAAGATACCATAGTTTGCCTATTTCGGACACTTTTCAAAAATCCACATTTTGGGTCGCGGTTAGGGGGACTTAGCTAAGAACGGGAATAACTCGACAACAAAAAGAGCTATCCGAAAGCGGATTGCAGCATTCAACTCCCCACCAAGAGAGCTTTCCAAAGATACCATAGTTTGCCTATTTCGGACACATTTTAAAAATCCACATTTTTGGACGCGGTTAGGGGGACTTAGCTAAGAACGGGAATAACTCGACAACAAAAAGAGCTATCCGAAAGCGGATTGCAGCATTCAACTCCCAACCCAGAGACCTTTCCAAAGATACCATAGTTTGCCTATTTCGGACACTTTTCAAAAATCCACATTTTGGGTCGCGGTTAGGGGGACTTAGCTAAGAACGGGAATAACTCGACAACAAAAAGAGCTATCCGAAAACGGATTGCAGCATTCCACTCCCCACCAAGAGATCTTTCCAAAGATACCATAGTTTGCCTATTTCGGACACTTTTCAAAAATCCATATTTTAGGTTACTGTAATCGGTGCATAACTTTAAACGCGAATAACTTGACAACAAAAAGAGTTATCCGAAAACGGATTGCAGCATTCAACTCCCCACCAAGAGACCTTTCCAAAGATACCATAGTTTGCCTATTTCGGACACTTTTTAAAAATCCACATTTTTGGTCGCGGTTAGGGGGACTTAGCTAATAACGGGAATAGCTCGACAACAAAAAGAGCTATCCGAAAACGGATTGCAGCATTCAACTCCCCACCAAGAGACCTTTCCAAAGATACCATAGTTTGCCTTTTTCAGGCACTTTTGAAAAATCCACATTTTTGGACGCGGTTAGGGGGATTTAGCTAATAACGGGAATAACTCGACAACAAAAAGAGCTATCCGAAAACGGATTGCAGCATTCAATTCCCCACCAAGAGAGCTTTCCAAAGATACCATAGTTTGCCTATTTCGGACACTTTTCAAAAATCCAAATTTTAGGTTACTGTAATCGGTGCTTAACTTTAAACGGGAATAACTCGACAACAAAAGGAGCTATCCGAAAACGGATTGCAGCATTCAACTCCCCACCAAGAGAGCTTTCCAAAGATACCATAGTTGGCCTATTTCGGACACTTTTTAAAAATCCACATTTTTGGTCTCGGTTAGGGGGACTTAGCTAATAATGGAAATAACTCGACAACAAAAAGAGCTATCCGAAAACGGATTGCAGCATTCAACTTCCCACCAAGAGAGCTTTCCAAAGATACCATAGTTGGCCTATTTCGGTCACTTTTTAAAAATCCACATTTTTGGTCTCGGTTAGGGGGACTTAGCTAATAACGGGAATAACTCGACAACAAAAAGAGCTATCCGAAAACGGATTGCAGCATTCAACTCCCCACCAAGAGACCTTTCCAAAGATACCATAGTTTGCCTATTTCGGACACTTTTAAAAAATCTAAATTTTGGTTACTGTAATCGGTGCTTAACTTGAAACGGGAATAACTCGACAACAAAAAGAGCTATCCGAAAACGGATTTCAGCATTCAACTCCCCACCACGAGACCTTTCCAAAGATACCATAGTTTGAGTATTTCGGACACTTTTCAAAAATCCACATTTTGGGTCGCGGTTAGGGGGACTTAGCTAAGAACGGGAATAACTCGACAACAAAAAGAGCTATCCGAAAACGGATTGCAGCATTCCACTCCCCACCAAGAGATCTTTCCAAAGATACCATAGTTTGCCTATTTCGGACACTTTTCAAAAATCCATATTTTAGGTTACTGTAATCGGTGCATAACTTTAAACGCGAATAACTTGACAACAAAAAGAGTTATCCGAAAACGGATTGCAGCATTCAACTCCCCACCAAGAGACCTTTCCAAAGATACCATAGTTTGCCTATTTCGGACACTTTTTAAAAATCCACATTTTTGGTCGCGGTTAGGGGGACTTAGCTAATAACGGGAATAACTCGACAACAAAAAGAGCTATCCGAAAACGGATTGCAGCATTCAACTCCCCACCAAGAGACCTTTCCAAAGATACCATAGTTTGCCTATTTCGGACACTTTTCAAAAATCCAAATTTTAGGTTACTGTAATCGGTGCTTAACTTTAAACGGGAATAACTCGACAACAAAAAGAGCTATCCGAAAACGGATTGCAGCATTCAACTCCCCACCAAGAGAGCTTTCCAAAGATACCATAGTTTGCCCATTTCGGACACTTTTTAAAAATCCACATTTTTGGTCTCGGTTCGGGGGGACTTAGCTAATAACGGGAATAACTCGACAACAAAAAGAGCTATCCGGAAACGGATTGCAGCATTCAACTCCCCACCAAGAGACCTTTCCAAAGATACCATATTTTGCCTATTTCGGACACTTTTCAAAAATCCACATTTTAGGTTACTGTAATCGGTGCTTAACTTTAAACGGCAATAACTCGACAACAAAAAGAGCTATCCGAAAGCGAATTGCAGCATTCAACTCCCCACCAAGAGACCTTTCCAAAGATACCATATTTTGCCTATTTCGGACACTTTTCACAAATCCACATTTTAGGTTATTGTAATCGGTGCTTAACTGTAAACGGGAATAACTCGACAACAAAAAGAGCTATCCAAAAGCGGATTGCAGCATTCAACTCCCAACCAAGAGACCTTTCCAAATATACCATAGTTTGCCTATTTCGGACACTTTTCAAAAATCCACATGTTAGGTTACTGTAATCGGTGCTTCACTTTAAACGGGAATAACTCGACAACAAAAAGAGCTATGCGAAAAAGGATTCCAGCATTCAACTCCCCACCAAGAGAGCTTTCCAAAGATACCATAGTTTGCCTATTTCGGACACTTTTTAAAAATCCACATTTTTGGTCTCGGTTCGGGGACTTAGCTAATAACGGGAATAACTCGACAACAAAAAGAGCTATCCGAAAAAGGATTGCAGCATTCAACTCCCCACCAAGAGACCTTTCCAAAGATACCATAGTTTGCCTATTTCGGTCACTTTTTAACAATCCACATTTTTGGTCTCGGTTAGGGGGACTTAGCTAATAACGGGAATAACTCGACAACAAAAAGAGCTATCCGAAAACGGATTGCAGCATTCAACTCCCCACCAAGAGACCTTTCCAAAGATACCATAGTTGGCCTATTTCGGTCACTTTTTAAAAATCCACATTTTTGGTCTCGGTTAGGGGGACTTAGCTAATAACGGGAATAACTCGACAACAAAAAGAGCTATCCGAAAACGGATTGCAGCATTCAACTCCCCACCAAGAGACCTTTCCAAAGATACCATAGTTTGCCTATTTCGGACACTTTTAAAAAATCTAAATTTTGGTTACTGTAATCGGTGCTTAACTTGAAACGGGAATAACTCGACAACAAAAAGAGCTATCCGAAAACGGATTTCAGCATTCAACTCCCCACCACGAGACCTTTCCAAAGATACCATAGTTTGCCTATTTCGGACACTTTTCAAAAATCCACATTTTGGGTCGCGGTTAGGGGGACTTAGCTAAGAACGGGAATAACTCGACAACAAAAAGAGCTATCCGAAAGCGGATTGCAGCATTCAACTCCCCACCAAGAGAGCTTTCCAAAGATACCATAGTTTGCCTATTTCGGACACATTTTAAAAATCCACATTTTTGGACGCGGTTAGGGGGACTTAGCTAAGAACGGGAATAACTCGACAACAAAAAGAGCTATCCGAAAGCGGATTGCAGCATTCAACTCCCAACCCAGAGACCTTTCCAAAGATACCATAGTTTGCCTATTTCGGACACTTTTCAAAAATCCACATTTTGGGTCGCGGTTAGGGGGACTTAGCTAAGAACGGGAATAACTCGACAACAAAAAGAGCTATCCGAAAACGGATTGCAGCATTCCACTCCCCACCAAGAGATCTTTCCAAAGATACCATAGTTTGCCTATTTCGGACACTTTTCAAAAATCCATATTTTAGGTTACTGTAATCGGTGCATAACTTTAAACGCGAATAACTTGACAACAAAAAGAGTTATCCGAAAACGGATTGCAGCATTCAACTCCCCACCAAGAGACCTTTCCAAAGATACCATAGTTTGCCTATTTCGGACACTTTTTAAAAATCCACATTTTTGGTCGCGGTTAGGGGGACTTAGCTAATAACGGGAATAGCTCGACAACAAAAAGAGCTATCCGAAAACGGATTGCAGCATTCAACTCCCCACCAAGAGACCTTTCCAAAGATACCATAGTTTGCCTTTTTCAGGCACTTTTGAAAAATCCACATTTTTGGACGCGGTTAGGGGGATTTAGCTAATAACGGGAATAACTCGACAACAAAAAGAGCTATCCGAAAACGGATTGCAGCATTCAATTCCCCACCAAGAGAGCTTTCCAAAGATACCATAGTTTGCCTATTTCGGACACTTTTCAAAAATCCAAATTTTAGGTTACTGTAATCGGTGCTTAACTTTAAACGGGAATAACTCGACAACAAAAGGAGCTATCCGAAAACGGATTGCAGCATTCAACTCCCCACCAAGAGAGCTTTCCAAAGATACCATAGTTGGCCTATTTCGGACACTTTTTAAAAATCCACATTTTTGGTCTCGGTTAGGGGGACTTAGCTAATAATGGAAATAACTCGACAACAAAAAGAGCTATCCGAAAACGGATTGCAGCATTCAACTTCCCACCAAGAGAGCTTTCCAAAGATACCATAGTTGGCCTATTTCGGTCACTTTTTAAAAATCCACATTTTTGGTCTCGGTTAGGGGGACTTAGCTAATAACGGGAATAACTCGACAACAAAAAGAGCTATCCGAAAACGGATTGCAGCATTCAACTCCCCACCAAGAGACCTTTCCAAAGATACCATAGTTTGCCTATTTCGGACACTTTTAAAAAATCTAAATTTTGGTTACTGTAATCGGTGCTTAACTTGAAACGGGAATAACTCGACAACAAAAAGAGCTATCCGAAAACGGATTTCAGCATTCAACTCCCCACCACGAGACCTTTCCAAAGATACCATAGTTTGAGTATTTCGGACACTTTTCAAAAATCCACATTTTGGGTCGCGGTTAGGGGGACTTAGCTAAGAACGGGAATAACTCGACAACAAAAAGAGCTATCCGAAAACGGATTGCAGCATTCCACTCCCCACCAAGAGATCTTTCCAAAGATACCATAGTTTGCCTATTTCGGACACTTTTCAAAAATCCATATTTTAGGTTACTGTAATCGGTGCATAACTTTAAACGCGAATAACTTGACAACAAAAAGAGTTATCCGAAAACGGATTGCAGCATTCAACTCCCCACCAAGAGACCTTTCCAAAGATACCATAGTTTGCCTATTTCGGACACTTTTTAAAAATCCACATTTTTGGTCGCGGTTAGGGGACTTAGCTAATAACGGGAATAACTCGACAACAAAAAGAGCTATCCGAAAACGGATTGCAGCATTCAACTCCCCACCAAGAGACCTTTCCAAAGATACCATAGTTTGCCTATTTCGGACACTTTTCAAAAATCCAAATTTTAGGTTACTGTAATCGGTGCTTAACTTTAAACGGGAATAACTCGACAACAAAAAGAGCTATCCGAAAACGGATTGCAGCATTCAACTCCCCACCAAGAGAGCTTTCCAAAGATACCATAGTTTGCCCATTTCGGACACTTTTTAAAAATCCACATTTTTGGTCTCGGTTCGGGGGGACTTAGCTAATAACGGGAATAACTCGACAACAAAAAGAGCTATCCGGAAACGGATTGCAGCATTCAACTCCCCACCAAGAGACCTTTCCAAAGATACCATATTTTGCCTATTTCGGACACTTTTCAAAAATCCACATTTTAGGTTACTGTAATCGGTGCTTAACTTTAAACGGCAATAACTCGACAACAAAAAGAGCTATCCGAAAGCGAATTGCAGCATTCAACTCCCCACCAAGAGACCTTTCCAAAGATACCATATTTTGCCTATTTCGGACACTTTTCACAAATCCACATTTTAGGTTATTGTAATCGGTGCTTAACTGTAAACGGGAATAACTCGACAACAAAAAGAGCTATCCAAAAGCGGATTGCAGCATTCAACTCCCAACCAAGAGACCTTTCCAAATATACCATAGTTTGCCTATTTCGGACACTTTTCAAAAATCCACATGTTAGGTTACTGTAATCGGTGCTTCACTTTAAACGGGAATAACTCGACAACAAAAAGAGCTATGCGAAAAAGGATTCCAGCATTCAACTCCCCACCAAGAGAGCTTTCCAAAGATACCATAGTTTGCCTATTTCGGACACTTTTTAAAAATCCACATTTTTGGTCTCGGTTCGGGGGACTTAGCTAATAACGGGAATAACTCGACAACAAAAAGAGCTATCCGAAAAAGGATTGCAGCATTCAACTCCCCACCAAGAGACCTTTCCAAAGATACCATAGTTTGCCTATTTCGGTCACTTTTTAACAATCCACATTTTTGGTCTCGGTTAGGGGGACTTAGCTAATAACGGGAATAACTCGACAACAAAAAGAGCTATCCGAAAACGGATTGCAGCATTCAACTCCCCACCAAGAGACCTTTCCAAAGATACCATAGTTTGCCTATTTCGGACACTTTTCAAAAATCCAAATTTTTGGTTACTGTAATCGGCGCTTAAATTTAAACGGGAATAACTCGACAACAAAAAGAGCTATCCGAAAACGGATTGCAGCATTCAACTCCCCATCAAGAGAGCTTTCCAAAGATACCATAGTTTGCCTATTTCGGTCACTTTTTAAAAATCCACATTTTTGGTCGCGGTTAGGGGGACTTAGCTAATAACGGGAATAACTGGACAACAAAAAGAGCTATCTGAAAGCGGATTGCAGCATTCAACTCCCCACCAAGAGAGCTTTCCAAAGATACCATAGTTTGCCTATTTCGGTGACTTTTTAAAAATCCACATTTTTGGTCGCGGTTAGGGGGACTTACCTAATAACGGGAATAGCTCGACAACAAAAAGAGCTATCCGAAAACGGATTGCAGCATTCAACTCCCCACCAAGAGACCTTTCCAAAGATACCATAGTTTCCCTATTTCGGGCACTTTTGAAAAATCCACATTTTTGGTCGCGGTTAGGGGGACTTAGCTAATAACGGGAATAGGTAGGCATCCTTCCATCTTTCCTGATGATGGTAGCACTCTCTCCTTGAAATTAGGGCGGTTGACAGCGTCGACTGTGGGACTGTAACCCAATCCTTGCATGATAGTCGCGTCCGCAGTTTGGGCATATATATTCGGATGAATTGCCAGGTTGCAGTCTTTCTTTGCGTCTTTGTCTTTTTGACTCTAGTTGTTTCATTCGTCTCGCCTGACCCTTAGCAAGACCCTCCCTGACTGTGTTGCGCCATCTGGTGCGGTCTTCTGCAATCTGTTCCCAGCTGGTTGGGTCAATGTGAGTTAGTCTCATGTCACGCCTGCAGACATCCCTGAAGCGCAGTGCCGGTCGGCCTACTGGGCGTTTTCCTGCTGCTAGTTCCCCGAACAGGATGTCCTTCGGAATGCGCCCATCTTTCATACGGGATACGTGTCCCAGCCAGCGTAGACGTCGCTGGCAGAGAAGAAGATGGATACTCAAGGAGCAGGAACGTTCCAGAACAGTGGTGTTGGGCACTCTGTCCCTCCAGGTGATGCCAAGAATGCGCCTTAGGCATCGTAGATGGAAGCTTTCCAGGCGGTTTTCTTGTCTGGCATATGTGGTCCAGGTCTCACTACCGTACAGAAGCGTACTGAGAACGCATGAACGGTACACTTCGAGTTTTGTGTGAAGTGTCAGGTGGTTGTTGTTCCACACTCTCTTTCCAAGTTGAGTCATCACCCCCGCCGCCCTAGCTATCCGTCTGTCTATTTCCCTATCTAAGGACAGGTTGTTTGTGATTGTAGAGCCAAGATATGTAAAGTGCTCTGTTACTTCAAGCACTTCTGGGCCTATGGTGATGATGGGTGGCTGTGGGACATCCTGACCCATGACTTCCGTTTTCTTTATGCTGATGGTCAGCGCAAATTCCCTGCAGGCATGAGAGAACTGGTTGATCATCTGCTGTAGCTCATGCTCAGCATGTGCGACCAGTGCTGCATCGTCAGCAAACAACAGATCCCTGATCATGACTGAGCGAACCTTTGTCTTGGCTCTCAGTCGGGCCAGGTTGAACAACTTCCCATCACTGCGGGTGTGAAGATGGACACCTTGTGTGGAGTTACCAAACGCAAACTTCAGCAGGAGAGAGAAGAAAATCCCAAACAGGGTTGGGGCCAGGACACACCCTTGTTTCACACCTGACCGAATTGCAAAGGGTTCGGAGGTTTCCCCGTCAAAACTAACCACACCCTGCATGTTCTCATGGAAGGAGATGACGATGCTAAGCAGCTGTGGGGGGCAACCAATCTTGTGCAAGAGTTGAAACAGGCCTTTCCTGCTGACGAGGTCAAAAGCCTTTGTCAAGTCTATAAAGGCTATATATAACGGCCGCTGCTGTTCCCGACACTTCTCCTGAAGCTGGCGTACGGAGAAAATCATGTCTGTTGTAGACCTCTCGGCACGGAAACCGCACTGGGATTCTGGATAGACCCGGTCGGCCAGAACCTGAAGTCTGGTGAGGACTACTTTGGCAAAGGCTTTTCCCACGATGCTTAGCAGAGATATGCCTCTGTAGCTGTTGCAGTCAGTGCGGTCTCCCTTATTCTTATACAGAGTGATGATCTTTGAGTTACGCATTGGCTGGGGTACCTTGCCCTCTTTCCAGCAGAGACATAGCAGCTCATGTAGTGGTTTTAGCAGGGCAGGTTTTCCACACTTGATGATCTCGGCTGGGATATTGTCCTCACCCGGTGCCTTCCCACTTGACATGGAGTCAATGGCTTTACTAAGCTCTTCAATGGTGGGTTCAGCATCCAGCTCTACAAGGACAGGTAAGTCTTCAATGTTGTTTAGTACATCTTGAGAGACTTGGTTTTCTGTTGAGTAGATGTCCAAGTAATGTTCTACCCAACGTGCCATTTGTTTGTCTTTGTCAGCAATGATCTCTCCTGACTTCGCTTTGAGGGGTGCACTCTTTTTAATTGGTTTGCCCGTGGCTTGTTTGATGCCCTCGTACATCCTCCTGATGTCTCCAGTTGCTGAAGCAAGCTGGATGCGCTCTGACAACAGGAGCCAGTAGTTGTTAGCACAGCGGCGTGAGACCCGCTGGGCTTCGTGTCGGGCGGCTTTCAGTGCCTGCAAGTTCTGACTACTAGGGTTTTGCTTGTAGCTAACCAGAGCTTCGCGTTTCTTGTCCATGATGGGTTCCAGCACTGAGATGTTTGCTTCAAACCAATCAGTGTTCTTATGCTCCTTTTTCCCATAGGTCTGGACAGCTGCACTATGGATGGTTTTACTCAGTGTGTCCCACCTGTGCTCTGCGTCCTGCAGTTGGGTGTTGCTCAATGTTTCTTCAAGGCGTTTTAGGAACTTCTGGTTTTTGTCTAGTAGCATGGTCTTGCTGACATCAATTCTTGGCTGGCCTTTCTTTTTTGTATGATACAGCTTCTTGGGTCTTAACTTTATCCTTGAGGCAACAAGGGAATGGTCGGTATCACAGTCTGCGCTGTGGTACGCTCTTGTGTTGCACACACTGTTAAGAGAAGTTCGATGTGTGATAACTAGGTCCAACTGGTGCCAGTGTTGCGACCTGGGGTGTCGCCAGGACGCTTTATGGATAGCTTTGTTCTGAAAGAAGGTGTTTGTTACGCAGAGGTTGTGGTAGCAGCATAGCTCAAGGAGTCTTTGCCCATTCTCATTCATTTTACCAATCCCATGATGTCCCAGCGCGGTCTGCCAGGACTCATGGTCCGAGCCTACCCGAGCGTTAAAGTCTCCCAGAATGAAGATATGTTCTGATGCTGGGGTTTTCCTAATGGCACTATCAAGTTGCTCGTAGAACTGGTCTTTGACTTCAGAGGTAGCCTGCAACGTTGGCGCATAAACACATAGAAGGTGGACAGGACCCTCGTGCGTAGAGAGACGTAGGGTAATGATCCTTTCTGTGCCCCCTGTGGGTGGCTCTATCTTGTTCAGCAAGGTATTTTTCCTCGGGGAAAAACGTATTTTACTCTCCTCAAATTCCTAGCTCCTACTCTATAACGTAGCATAGAATAAGATAAACAGAGAGGAATGTGCTTGGCGGTACAGAATATTTAATGAGGAGAGTTGAACAGGAATTGTGACAACATGAAAGATTTCCATTGGGAAAACAATTTCCAATCGTACAAAAATAGACCTTATAATCCGTTTACAAACGGGAACTGTGACTGAAGTGGTTCGAAAATGATGACATAAGGATCAAGACCACCATTACAAAATAAGATAAAAGATAGTTGTGAGTTACAAAGCAATTCACAAGAAGTAAAGAAAGAAAATCAACAATAATACATCAAGGTATATAGTTGATAAGTAAGTTCTAAGCATAATATACTACACACAGTATTGAAATGATGAATACAATTTGAAAGGTGCGCACAGCACAGAATTTCAACATGTTAACTGTGTAACAAGTAGATAAGCATAATATAGTACACACAGTATTGAAATCATGAATACAATTTGAAAGGTGCACACAGCACAGAATTTCAACATGTTAACTGTGTAGCAAGTAGATAAGCATAATATAGTACACACAGTATTGAAATCATGAATACAATTTGAAAGGTGCACACAGCACAGAATTTCAACATGTTAACTGTGTAACAAGTAGATAAGCATGATATAGTACACACAGTGTTGAAATCATGAATACAATTTGAAAGGTGCACACAGCACAGAATTTCAACATGTTAACTGTGTAACAAGTAGATAAGCATAATATAGTATTGAAATTATGAATACAATTTGAAAGGTGCACACAGAACAGAATTTCAACATGTTAACTGTGTAACAAGTAGATAAGCATAATATAGTACACACAGTATTGAAATCATGAATACAATTTGAAAGGTGCACACAGCACAGAATTTCAACATGCTAACTTTGTAACAGGTAGATAAACATAATATACTACTCACAGTATTAAATTCAAGAATACAATGTTAGAGGTGCAAACAGCGCGGGTACATAAAAACGTGAGAATCTAGGGGCGTACATAAGTGACGTAAGCTGAAGAGGACCACCTGCCTAGGGAGCGCAGCAGGTGGTCAGGGACTCCTTGTTGTGCTGCGTGTGTTGCAGCACCGATACGGAATGAGTGAGGGGTAATGTTGTGCGTGTCTAGGCCTACGTGCGTTACACACCGTTTAAGTGTTTTGGTGAAGTAGGATTGAGAAACGGGGTTGCCATCGCTACGGAGAAACAGGCAACCTGCACGGTTCCCCCGTAGCGATAGGTATTCCAGTATGGATGATACAGGACAATATAAGCTCCCTGGCTGAGGTTGGATAGCGATAGATGCAGGTTGCCCCGGGGTGCTGTGTTTGAAGGTGGAGAAGGTGACCGTGATGGGGGCATGAGTTTCAGCGGGAGAGGGTATGTGTAAATTCGCAAGGTGCAATGTGTGCTGTGAATTAGGGGTCGTTGTGATCTCAGAGATACGAGTCATTGCATAGAAGGCGAATAGGAACATGGCTTTGAAAAGCAATTGGTCATAATGGGAGGCGATCAGGATTGGCAAAGAATCAATCAGCGACTTTAAGATAGTTGGCGAGATGGGGATTCGACCGTCTGGAGTGCGATGTTTACGTATGGCTATCAACAGCTTTTGGATTAGGAAGGATTGTGTAGGGTCCGGAAGATCAAGAAGTTTGTGTAGAAATCCTATAGCAGAGAGTTTTGAAGTTATGGTCGCTGGGGCAGACCCATTTTGGTGAAGTGATGCAATGAAATGGGATAATAATTTGGTAGGGACGGGAGGGTAGGTGTCTTGTCCGTTTAGCTGTAGAGCAAACGTTCGTAGCTGTTGCCAGGCTAAGCGGTACGCACGGAGAGTGGATGGTGCTAAAGACGATAGGAGAAGGTTATTTACGGTTTGATCAAGGCTGGCGGTTGTAGGTGGGGAGGAACTGGTATGGGGCGGTTGTCCATTTGCGGGAAGGTCCGTCGGAAGCGGGGAATCTGCAAACGAGACAGACAGTCAGCCATGTTGTTGTCTTTACCGGGAATGTGCTCAGCACGGCAGAAGATATTGTGCTGGAGGCATATAAGGACAAAACGACGGAGTAGTGGCATTATTGCCTGGTTTTTGGAAGTCTGGCGGTTAATAATGTGAACCAGCGCTTCGTTGTCGGTATGGAGGAGTATGCGCTTGTTTTCCCACATTCGCCCCCAGACGTGTAGAGAGAGGACAATTGGATAAAACTCCGGAATGGGGATGTTTTCCCCATGTAGCTCCCGGGGCCAGGCACCGAAGAGCCAAGAGGTGCGGAACACGGCCCCATATCCTAGCGACGCAGCCGCGTCTGTGTAGAGGTGGAGGGTGGAGTCGGATGTAAAGCTGTCATCTAAGAAGAAGGATTTACCATTGAAGGATAATAGAAAAGTGTGCCACATGCGGAGATCTTGTTTGACATGTGAGGAAATAGGGATCCGTGTCGAGGGGCAAGAATGAAATTTAGTTAAGTCGATGAGGCGTCGAAGGAACGCCCGGCAGGGTAGTACCACCTGGCAAACATGATTTAAAAGGCCAACAAGTGATTGGATTTCTTTCAAAGTAGCCAATGACTTAGACAGAAAAGAGGAAAGCAGGTCTATGGTTTTTTGTAGTTTGTCGGCAGGTAACCTAGCTTCCATAACTATCGTATCAAGCTCAATCCCTAGGAAGGACATTACTGTGTTAGGGGCAAATGTTTTGTCGTCGGCCAAAGGGATACCGACGTCGATGTACATGTCGGAGAATGCGGTCAGGTCGCGGTGGCACAATATGTATGACAAATTGGCAAAAAGAAAATCGTCAAGAATATGAGTCGGGAAGGGAATTTGGAGTTTGGTGCGGGCTATCCATTCGAGGGCCGTACTGAAAGATTCAAAAATGGCGCAAGAGGTAGAGAGCCCCATGGGAAGACAACGATCATAGTAGAATTCATTGTTAAAGCGAAAGCCTAGCAAGTGGTAATCATTAGGGTGTACCGGGATGAGGCGGAAGGCAGCCTGAATGTCAGTTTTGGCTAGGTAGCACCCACGGCCCAATGTTTTGATGTGTTTTATAGCCGTGTCAATTGAGGAGTAGGAGACAGTGGACAGTTCAGGTGGGATACCGTCATTTATGGAAATACCTTTGGGCGAAGAAAGATCATGGATGGGACGAAACTTTCCCGGAGTCTTTTTGGGGACCGCGTACAATGGAGAGAGAAACAAGTTAGGAAAAGGAGGCAGTGGGAACGGGCCAGCAACACGCATAGCCTGTATTTCCTGTTGGAGTTTTTCTGAGATAGCGGGGTGGTGTGAATCTTTGACTTTGATAGGAAGTGATGGATGGGGTACCCGCGGACCGAAATATTCAAGCGGGAATCCCTCAGAGAAGCCATAGCAAAGGTACTGTTTATCTTTGTCTGGGTAGCCGACAAGAGAACGATTTAGGACGTTGGCACGAACAGGGGTGGGCAGATGTGAAGTCGGGTTCACTACATTACAGGATTTGGCCGCAACTATCCTAGTTTTGGTTGGAGACGGGTCGTTTGGGGCAGAGGTAGGCTTTGTGGGCCATACGGCAGTAGGGGCAGGTGTGGGTGAAGGGGCAATCCGCTCGCAGGCATTTTCCATTTTGGCGATGGAATGGAAAACAATAGCCTCTGGGGATGTCTCCATGTTCTCTAGTGTCTTCCATTCCTTTTCCTTTCCAGAAGAAGGTGTAGGAGTCCTCCTTAAGGGAGCCACTCTCGGGAAGTCGTGTTTCTTGCAAGGCAGCTATATCTATGTTTAATCTGTAGAGCTCACGATCAATCGCTGCAGTCTTGCGGATGTCCTCTATATCCGTTAGGTCGTTGGACAGGCCAGTGCGCATAGTGCGAACATTCCAGCTACCGATACGAAGGGCTGGGGTCTTTTGTCTTCTCTTTTCATTTCTTTCTTGTTTGTCTGGTGCGCGGCATACGATCCACTTGTCGAGTAAGACTCTAAGCTCCAAGCACCCGATGGAGCAGGCAGATTGTGACGGGTCAGTACCTAACTGGCCGGGGGCTGCCCGGCTTAAAGCGGGCGGTGACTGACCAATAGGATTACGAAGATCCTTCCCACTGTCAAAGGCAACCCGTGGCGTCCCGCTTTACGTCAATTTAGCAGGGACTTATAACCCGTAAACTGCTGTCTCCCGGTTTGTTTCTCACCCCCAGTGATGGGGGCGACTGGAGTGGCCTCTCCAGAGTGCTAAGCCTGGGCAGGTTTATGGAGGACCTGCGCTGCCCAAAAACACAACAGGACCCCCCTCTCGACCTCACCGACGTGGTCCAAGGGAACGCGAAGCGTGACACATGGCGTTGGTTTGGCTGCAGGAGTTGCCGGAAGGATGTCAGAGTTTGGCAGCCAACCGCCTCACGTACTCCACTCCGGATTTTCTGTCTGGGTTAACTCCCATAGCCTTTCCCAGGACTGGGTATAGCCACAAGGCAGCGGAGGTTTTTGAATCAGGGTTTTCCTTCCCCTAGACGAACTGCCATCCAAGGCTGACGAGCTCCGTCTACGCGCGCTATTTGCCCATAGCTGGGGGTCTGGTTCGCAGGCATCAGGGCGTGTCCACACGCCGGTGGGCCATGCATGCCGTGCGTCTAGGGGCCAGACCTCCTCCGAGCTCCCTGCAGTTTAGCCTGGGGCCTTACGGTGCCCAGTTTCCGTCTGTAGCCACGAGGAGGCACTGCATGGGGACTTGCTGTGGAGAGGCTATGTACCGGCAGGAGAGACTTACGCACTCGGCTCTCTTTTCGCAGTGCTGCGAGCAGCTCCGCTAGCCAGCGGTGAGGGCTGAAAGCGAGAAGTGGCAAGCACACTACCGCTACGCCTACACACTAGACGCATCACACAGCCATTTACAGACAACGGGAATAACTCGACAAATATACCATAGTTTGCCTATTTCGGACACTATTCAAAAATCCATATTTTAGGTTACTGTAATCGGTGCTTAACTTTAAACGAGAATAACTCGACAACAAAAAGAGCTATCCGAAAACGGATTGCAGCATTCAACTCCCCACCAAGAGAGCTTTCCAAAGATACCATAGTTTGCCTATTTTGGACACTTTTCAAAATCCATATTTTAGGTTACTGTAATCGGTGCTTAACTTTAAACGGGAATAACCTGACAACAAAAAGAGCTATCCAAAAGAGGATTGCAGCATTCAACTCCTAACCAAAAGACCTTTCCAAATATACCATAGTTTGCATATTTCGGACACTTTTCAAAAATCCACATTTTAGGTTACTGTAATCGGTGCTTAACTTAAAACGGGAATAACTCGACAACAAAAAGAGCTATCCGAAAACGAATTCCAGCATTCAACTCCCCACCAAGAGAGCTTTCCAAAGATACCATAGTTTGCCTATTTCGGACACTTTTTAAAAATCCACATTTTTGGTCTCGGTTCGGGGGACTTAGCTAATAACGGGCATAACTCGACAACAAAAAGAGCTATCCGAAAACGGATTGCAGCTTTCAACTCCCCACCAAGAGACCTTTCTAAAGATACCATAGTTTGCCTATTTCGGACACTTTTCAAAAACCACATTTTAGGTTACTGTAATCGGTGCTTAACTTTAAACGGGAATAACTCGACAACAAAAAGAGCTATCCAAAAGCGGATTGCAGCATTCAACTCCCAACCAAGAGACCTTTCCGAATATACCATAGTTTGCCTATTTCGGTCACTTTTTAACAATCCACATTTTTGGTCACGGTTAGGGGGACTTAGCTAATAACGGGAATAACTGGACAACAAAAAGAGCTATCTGAAAGCGGATTGCAGCATTCAACTCCCCACCAAGAGAGCTTTCCAAAGATACCATAGTTTCCCTATTTCGGGCACTTTTAAAAAATTAACATTTTTGGTCGCGGTTAGGGGGACTTAGCTAATAACGGGAATAACTCGACAACAAAAAGAGCTATCCGAAAACGGATTGCAGCATTCAACACCCAACCAAGAGACCTTTCCAAAGATACCATAGTTTGCCTATTTCGGACACTATTCAAAAATCCATATTTTAGGTTACTGTAATCGGTGCTTAACTTTAAACGGGAATAACTCGACAACAAAAAGAGCTATCCGAAAACGGATTGCAGCATTCAACTCCCCACCAAGAGACCTTTCTAAAGATACCATAGTTTGCCTATTTTGGACACTTTTCAAAAATCCACATTTTAGGTTACTGTAATCGGTGCTTAACTTTAAACGGGAATAACCTGACAACAAAAAGAGCTATCCAAAAGAGGATTGCAGCATTCAACTCCTAACCAAAAGACCTTTCCTAATATACCATAGTTTGCATATTTCGGACACTTTTCAAAAATCCACATTTTAGGTTACTGTAATCGGTGCTTAACTTTAAACGGCAATAACTCGACAACAAAAAGAGCTATCCGAAAGCGAATTGCAGCTTTCAACTCCCCACCAAGAGACCTTTCTAAAAATACCACAGTTTGCCTATTTCAGACACTTTTCATAGATCCACATTTTAGGTTATTGTAATCGGTGCTTAACTGTAAACGGGAATAACTCGACAACAAAAAGAACTATCCAAAAGCGGATTGCAGCATTCAACTCCCAACCAAGAGACCTTTCCGAATATACGATAGTTTGCCTATTTCGGACACTTTTCAAAAATCCACATTTTGGGTCGCGGTTAGGGGGACTTAGCTAATAACGGGAATAACTCGACAACAAAAAGAGCTATCCGAAAACGGATTGCAGCATTCAACTCCCCACCAAGAGAGCTTTCCAAAGATGCCATAGTTTGCCTATTTCGGACACTTTTCAAAAATCCACATTTTAGGTTACTGTAATCGGTGCTTAACTTTAAACGGGAATAACTCGACAACAAAAAGAGCTATCCAAAAGCGGATTGCAGCATTCAACTCCCAACCAAGAGACATTTCCGAATATACCATAGTTTGCCTATTTCGGTCACTTTTTAACAATCCACATTTTTGGTCGCGGTTAGGGGGACTTATCTAATAACGGGAATAACTCGACAACAAAAAGAGCTATCCGAAAACGGATTGCAGCATTCAATTCCCCACCAAGAGAGCTTTCCTAAGATACCATAGTTTGCCTATTTCGGACACTATTCAAAAATCCATATTTTAGGTTACTGTAATCGGTGCTTAACTTTAAACGGGAATAACTCGACAACAAAAAGAGCTATCCAAAAGCGGATTGCAGCATTCAACTCCCAATCAAGAGACCTTTCCAAATATACCATAGTTTGCCTATTTCGGACATTTTTCAAAAATCCACATTTTAGGTTACTGTAATCGGTGCTTAACTTTAAACGGGAATAACTCGACAACAAAAAGAGCTATCCGAAAGCGAATTGCAGCTTTCAACTCCCCACCAAGAGACCTTTGTAAAGATACCATAGTTTGCCTATTTCGGACACTTTTCAAAAATCCACATTTTAGGTTACTGTAATCGGTGCTTAACTTTAAACGGGAATAACTCGACAACAAAAAGAGCTATCCAAAAGCGGATTGCAGCATTCAACTCCCAACCAAGAGACCTTTCCGAATATACCATAGTTTGCCTATTTCGGTCACTTTTTAACAATCCACATTTTTGGTCGCGGTTAGGGGGACTTAGCTAATAACGGGAATAACTGGACAACAAAAAGAGCTATCTGAAAGCGGATTGCAGCATTCAACTCCCCACCAAGAGAGCTTTCCAAAGATACCATAGTTTGCCTATTTCGATGACTTTTTTAAAATCCACATTTTTGGTCGCGGTTAGGGGGACTTACCTAATAACGGGAATAGCTCGACAACAAAAAGAGCTATCCGAAAACGGATTGCAGCATTCAACTCCCCACCAAGAGACCTTTCTAAAGATACCATAGTTTGCCTATTTCGGAAACTTTTCAAAAATCAACATTTTAGGTTACTGTAATCGGTGCTTAACTTTAAACGGCAATAACTCGACAACAAAAAGAGCTATTTGAAAACGGATTGCAGCATTCAACTCCCCACCAAGAGACATTTCCAAAGATACCATAGTTTGCCTATTTCGGACACTTTTTCAAAAATCCATATTTTAGGTTACTGTAATCGGTGCTTAACTTTAAACGGCAATAACTCGACAACAAAAAGAGCTATCCGAAAGCGAATTGCAGCTTTCAACTCCCCACCAAAAGACCTTTCTAAAAATACCACAGTTTGCCTATTTCAGACACTTTTCATAGATCCACATTTTAGGTTATTGTAATCGGTGCTTAACTGTAAACGGGAATAACTCGACAACAAAAAGAACTATCCAAAAGCGGATTGCAGCATTCAACTCCCAACCAAGAGACCTTTCCGAATATACGATAGTTTGCCTATTTCGGACACTTTTCAAAATCCACATTTTGGGTCGCGGTTAGGGTGACTTAGCTAATAACGGGAATAACTCGACAACAAAAGAGCTATCCGAAAACGGATTGCAGCATTCAACTCCCCACCAAGAGAGCTTTCCAAAGATGCCATAGTTTGCCTATTTCGGACACTTTTTAAAAATCCACATTTTTGGTCGCGGTTAGGGGGACTTAGCTAATAACGGGAATAACTCGACAACAAAAAGAGCTATCCGAAAACGGATTGCATCATTCAATTCCCCACCAAGAGAGCTTTCCAAAGATACCATAGTTTGCCTATTTCGGACACTTTTCAAAAATCCATATTTTAGGTTACTGTAATCGGTGCTTAACTTTAAACGGGAATAACTCGACAACAAAAAGAGCTATCCAAAAGCGGATTGGAGCATTCAACTCCCAACCAAGAGACCTTTCCGAATATAACAAAGTTTTTACTATTTCGGACACTTTTCAAAAATCCACATTTTAGGTTACTGTAATAGGTGCTTAACTTTAAACGGGAATAACTCGACAACAAAAAGAGCTATCCGAAAACGGATTCCAGCCTTCAACTCCCCACCAAGAGAGCTTTCCAAAGATACCATAGTTTGCCTATTTCGGACACTTTTAAAAATTAACATTTTTGGTCGCGGTTAGGGGGACTTAGCTAATAACGGGAATAACTCGACAACAAAAAGAGCTATCCGAAAAAGGATTGCAGCATTCAACTCCCCACAAGAGACCTTTTCAAAGATACCATAGTTTGCCTATTTCGGTCACTTTTGAAAAATCCACATTTTTGGTCGCGGTTAGGGGGACTTACCTAATAACGGGAATAGCTCGACAACAAAAAGAGCTATCCGAAAACGGATTGCAGCATTCAACTCCCCACCAAGAGACCTTTCGAAAGATACCATAGTTTCCCTATTTCGGGCACTTTTAAAAAATTAACATTTTTGGTCGCGGTTATCGGGACTTAGCTAATAACGGGAATAACTCGACAACAAAAAGAGCTATCCGAAAACGGATTGCAGCATTCAACACCCAACCAAGAGACCTTTCCAAAGATACCATAGTTTGCCTATTTCGGACACTATTCAAAAATCCATATTTTAGGTTACTGTAATCGGTGCTTAACTTTAAACGGGAATAACTCGACAACAAAAAGAGCTATCCGAAAGCGAATTGCAGCTTTCAACTCCCCACCAAGAGACCTTTGTAAAGATACCATAGTTTGCCTATTTCGGACACTTTTCAAAAATCCACATTTTAGGTTACTGTAATCGGTGCTTAACTTTAAACGGGAATAACTCGACAACAAAAAGAGCTATCCAAAAGCGGATTGCAGCATTCAACTCCCAACCAAGAGACCTTTCCGAATATACCATAGTTTGCCTATTTCGGTCACTTTTTAACAATCCACATTTTTGGTCGCGGTTAGGGGGACTTAGCTAATAACGGGAATAACTCGACAACAAAAAGAGCTATCCGAAAACGGATTGCAGCATTCAACTCCCCACCAAGAGAGCTTTCCAAAGATGCCATAGTTTGCCTATTTCGGACACTTTTCAAAAATCCACATTTTAGGTTACTGTAATCGGTGCTTAACTTTAAACGGGAATAACTCGACAACAAAAAGAGCTATCCAAAAGCGGATTGCAGCATTCAACTCCCAACCAAGAGACCTTTCCGAATATACCATAGTTTGCCTATTTCGGTCACTTTTTAACAATCCACATTTTGGTCGCGGTTAGGGGGACTTATCTAATAACGGGAATAACTCGACAACAAAAAGAGCTAACCGAAAACGGATTGCAGCATTCAATTCCCCACCAAGAGAGCTTTCCTAAGATACCATAGTTTGCCTATTTCGGACACTATTCAAAAATCAATATTTTAGGTTACTGTAATCGGTGCTTAACTTCAAACGAGAATAACTCGACAACAAAAAGAGCTATCCGAAAACGGATTGCAGCATTCAATTCCCCACCAAGAGAGCTTTCCAAAGATACCATAGTTTGCCTATTTCGGACACTATTCAAAAATCCACATTTTAGGTTACTGTAATCGGTGCTTAACTTTAAACGGCAATAACTCGACAACAAAAAGAGCTATCGGAAAGCGAATTGCAGCTTTCAACTCCCCACCAAGAGACCTTTGTAAAGATACCATAGTTTGCCTATTTCGGACACTTTTCAAAAATCCACATTTTAGGTTACTGTAATCGGTGCTTAACTTTAAACGGGAATAACTCGACAACAAAAAGAGCTATCCAAAAGCGGATTGCAGCATTCAACTCCCAACCAAGAGACCATTCCGAATATACCATAGTTTGCCTATTTCGGTCACTTTTTAACAATCCACATTTTTGGTCGCGGTTAGGGGGACTTAGCTATAACGGGAATAACTGGACAACAAAAAGAGCTATCTGAAAGCGGATTCCAGCATTCAACTCCCCACCAAGAGAGCTTTCCAAAGATACCATAGTTTGCCTATTTCGGTGACTTTTAAAAAATCCACATTTTTGGTCGCGGTTAGGGGGACTTACCTAATAACGGGAATAGCTCGACAACAAAAAGAGCTATCCGAAAACGGATTGCAGCATTCAACTCCCCACCAAGAGACCTTTCCAAAGATACCATAGTTTCCCAATTTCGGGCACTTTTAAAAAATTAACATTTTTGGTCGCGGTTAGGGGGACTTAGCTAATAACGGGAATAACTCGACCACAAAAGAGCTATCCAAAAGCGGATTGCAGCATTCAACTCCGAACCAAGAGACCTTTCAAAATATACCATAGTTTGCCTATTTCGGACACTTTTCAAAAATCCACATTTTAGGTTACTGTAATCGGTGCTTAACTTTAAACGGGAATAACTCGACAACAAAGAGAGCTATCCGAAAACGGATTGCAGCATTCAATTCCCCACCAAGAGAGCTTTCCAAAGATACCATAGTTTGCCTATTTCGGACACTATTCAAAAATCCATATTTTAGGTTACTGTAATCGGTGCTTAACTTTAAACGGGAATAACCTGACAACAAAAAGAGCTATCCAAAAGAGGATTGCAGCATTCAAGTCCTAACCAAAAGACCTTTCCAAATATACCATAGTTTGCATATTTCGGACACTTTTCAAAAATCCACATTTTAGGTTACTGTAATCGGTGCTTAACTTAAAACGGGAATAACTCGACAACAAAAGAGCTATCCGAAAACGAATTCCAGCATTCAACTCCCCACCAAGAGAGCTTTCCAAAGATACCATAGTTTGCCTATTTCGGACACTTTTTAAAAATCCACATTTTTGTCTCGGTTCGGGGGACTTAGCTAATAACGGGAATACTCGACAACAAAAAGAGCTATCCGAAAACGGATTGCAGCATTCAATTCCCCACCAAGAGAGCTTTCCAAAGATACCATAGTTTGCCTATTTCGGACACTTTTCAAAATCCACATTTTAGGTTACTGTAATCGGTGCTTAACTTTAAACGGGAATAACTCGACAACAAAAAGAGCTATCCGAAAGCGAATTGCAGCTTTCAACTCCCCACCAAGAGACCTTTCTAAAGATACCATAGTTTGCCTATTTCGGACACTTTTCAAAAACCACATTTTAGGTTACTGTAATCGGTGCTTAACTTTAAACGGGAATAACTCGACAACAAAAAGAGCTATCCAAAAGCGGATTGCAGCATTCAACTCCCAACCAAGAGACCTTTCCGAATATACCATAGTTTGCCTATTTCGGTCACTTTTTAACAATCCACATTTTTGGTCGCGGTTAGGGGGGACTTAGCTAATAACGGGAATAACTGGACAACAAAAAGAGCTATCTGAAAGCGGATTGCAGCATTCAACTCCCACCAAGAGAGCTTTCCAAAGATACCATAGTTTGCCTATTTCGGTGACTTTTAAAAAATCCACATTTTTGGTCGCGGTTAGGGGGACTTACCTAATAACGGGAATAGCTCGACAACAAAAAGAGCTAATCGAAAACGGATTGCAGCATTCAACTCCCCACCAAGAGACCTTTCCAAAGATACCATAGTTTCCCAATTTTGGGCACTTTTAAAAATTAACATTTTTGGTCGCGGTTAGGGGGACTTAGCTAATAACGGGAATAACTCGACAACAAAAAGAGCTATCCAAAAGCGGATTGCAGCATTCAACTCCGAACCAAGAGACCTTTCAAATATACCATAGTTTGCCTATTTCGGACACTTTTCAAAAATCCACATTTTAGGTTACTGTAATCGGTGCTTAACTTTAAACGGGAATAACTCGACAACAAAGAGAGCTATCCGAAAACGGATTGCAGCATTCAATTCCCCACCAAGAGAGCTTTCCAAAGATACCATAGTTTGCCTATTTCGGACAGTATTCAAAAATCCATATTTTAGGTTACTGTAATCGGTGCTTAACTTTAAACGGGAATAACCTGACAACAAAAAGAGCTATCCAAAAGAGGATTGCAGCATTCAACTCCTAACCAAAGACCTTTCCAATATACCATAGTTTGCATATTTCGGACACTTTTCAAAAATCCACATTTTAGGTTACTGTAATCGGTGCTTAACTTAAAACGGGAATAACTCGACAACAAAAAGAGCTATCCGAAAACGAATTCCAGCATTCAACTCCCCACCAAGAGAGCTTTCCAAAGATACCATAGTTTGCCTATTTCGGACACTTTTTAAAAATCCACATTTTTGGTCTCGGTTCGGGGGACTTAGCTAATAACGGAATAACTCGACAACAAAAAGAGCTATCCGAAAACGGATTGCAGCATTCAATTCCCCACCAAGAGAGCTTTCCAAAGATACCATAGTTTGCCTATTTCGGACACTTTTCAAAAATCCACATTTTAGGTTACTGTAATCGGTGCTTAACTTTAAACGGGAATAACTCGACAACAAAAAGAGCTATCCGAAAGCGAATTGCAGCTTTCAACTCCCCACCAAGAGACCTTTCTAAAGATACCATAGTTTGCCTATTTCGGACACTTTTCAAAAACCACATTTTAGGTTACTGTAATCGGTGCTTAACTTTAAACGGGAATAACTCGACAACAAAAAGAGCTATCCAAAAGCGGATTGCAGCATTCAACTCCCAACCAAGAGACCTTTCCGAATACCATAGTTTGCCTATTTCGGTCACTTTTTAACAATCCACATTTTTGGTCGCGGTTAGGGGGACTTAGCTAATAACGGGAATAACTGGACAACAAAAAGAGCTATCTGAAAGCGGATTGCAGCATTCAACTCCCCACCAAGAGAGCTTTCCAAAGATACCATAGTTTGCCTATTTCGGTGACTTTTAAAAAATCCACATTTTTGGTCGCGGTTAGGGGGACTTACCTAATAACGGGAATAGCTCGACAACAAAAAGAGCTATCCGAAAACGGATTGCAGCATTCAACTCCCCACCAAGAGACCTTTCCAAAGATACCATAGTTTCCCAATTTCGGGCACTTTTAGAAAATTAACATTTTTGGTCGCGGTTAGGGGGACTTAGCTAATAACGGGAATAACTCGACAACAAAAAGAGCTATCCAAAAAGCGGATTGCAGCATTCAACTCCGAACCAAGAGACCTTTCAAATATACCATAGTTTGCCTATTTCGGACACTTTTCAAAAATCCACATTTTAGGTTACTGTAATCGGTGCTTAACTTTAAACGGGAATAACTCGACAACAAAAAGAGCTATCCGAAACGGATTCCAGCATTCAACTCCCCACCAAGAGAGCTTTCCAAAGAAACCATAGTTGGCCTATTTCGGACACTTTTAAAAAATCCACATTTTGGTCTCGGATCGGGGGACTTAGCTAATAACGGGAATAACTCGACAACAAAAAGAGCTATCCGAAAACGGATTGCAGCATTCAACTCCCCACCAAGAGACCTTTCTAAAGATAGCACAGTTTGCCTATTTCGGACACTTTTCAAAAATTCACATTTTAGGTTACTGTAATCGGTGCTTAAATTTAAACGGGAATAACTCGACAACAAAAAGAGCTATCCAAAAGCGGATTGCAGCATTCAACTCCCCACCAGAGACCTTTCCAAAGAAACCATAGTTTCCCATTTCGGGCACTTTTAAAAATTAACATTTTTGGTCGCGGTTAGGGGGACTTAGCTAATAACGGGAATAACTCGACATCAAAAGAGCTATCCGAAAACGGATTGCAGCATTCAACTCCCCACCAAGAGAGCTTTCCAAAGATACCACAATTTGCCTATTTCGGTTACTTTTTAAAAATCCACATTTTTGGTCGCGGTTAGGGGGACTTACCTAATAACGGGAATAGCTCGACAACAAAAAGAGCTATCCGAAAACGGATTGCAGCATTCAACTCCCCACCAAGAGAGCTTTCCAAAGATACCATAGTTTGCCTATTTCGGACACTTTTAAAAATTAACATTTTTGGTCGCGGTTAGGGGACTTAGCTAATAACGGGAATAACTCGACAACAAAAAGAGCTATCCGAAAAAGGATTGCAGCATTCAACTCCCCACCAAGAGACCTTTCCAAAGATACCATAGTTTGCCTATTTCGGTCACTTTTTAAAAATCCACATTTTTGGTCGCGGTTAGGGGGACTTAGCTAATAACGGGAATAACTGGACAACAAAAGAGCTATCTGAAAGCGGATTGCAGCATTCAACTCCCCACCAAAAGAGCTTTCTAAAGATACCATAGTTTGCCTATTTCGGACACTTTTAAAAAATCCACATTCCTAATGCTGCAATCCGTTTTCGGATAGCTCTTTTTGTTGTCGAGTTATTCCCGTTTAAAGTTAAGCACCGATTACAGTAACCTAAAATATTGATTTTTGAAAAGTGTCCGAAATAGGCAAAATATGGTATCTTTAACAAGCTCTCTTAGTGGGGATTGAATGCTGGAATCCGTTTTCGGATAGCTCTTTTTGTTGTCGAGTTATTGCCATTTAAAGTTAAGCACCGACTACGGTAACCTAAAATATGGATTTTTGAAAAGTGTCCGAAATAGGCAAACTATGGTATCTTTTGAAAGGTCTCTTGGTTGGGAGTTGAATGCTGCAATCCGTTTCGGATAGCTCTTTTTGTTGTCGAGTTATTCCCGTTATTAGCTAAGTCCCCCCTAACCGCGACCAAAAATGTGTATTTTTTGAAAGTCACCGAAATAGGCAAACTATGGTATCTTTGGAAAGTACTCTTGGTGGGGAGTTGAATGCTGCAATCCGTTTTCAGATAGCTCTTTTTGTTGTCGAGTTATTCCCGTTATTAGCTAAGTCCCCCGAACCGAGACCAAAAATGTGGATTTTTAAAAACTGTCCGAAATAGGCAAACTATGGTATCTTTGGAAAGCTCTCTTGGTGGGGAGTTGAATGCTGGAATCCTTTTTCGGATAGCTCTTTTTGTTGTCGAGTTATTCCTGTATAAAGTTAAGCACCGATTACAGTAACCTAAAATGTGGATTTTTGAAAAGTGTCCGAAATAGGCAAACTATGGTATATTTGGAAAGGTCTCTTGGTTGGGAGTTGAATGCTGCAATCCGCTTTTGGATAGCTCTTTTTGTTGTCGAGTTATTCCCGTTTAAAATTAAGCACCGATTACAGTAACCTAAAATATTGATTTTTGAAAAGTGTCCGATATAGGCAAACTATGGTATCTGTGGAAAGCTCTCTTGGTGGGGAGTTGAATGCTGCAATCCGTTTTCGGATAGCTCTTTTTGTTGTCGAGTTATTCCCGTTATTAGCTAAGTCCCCCTAACCGCGACCCAAAATGTGGATTTTTCAAAAGTGCCCGAAATAGGGAAACTATGGTATCTTTGGAAAGGTCTCTTGGTGGGGAGTTGAAAGCTGCAATCCGTTTTCGGATAGCTCTTTTTGTTGTCGAGTTATTCCCGTTATTAGCTAAGTCCCCCTAACCGCGACCAAAAATGTGGATTTTTAAAAGGTCACCGAAATAGGCAAACTATGGTATCTTTGGAAAGCTCTCTTGGTGGGGAGTTGAATGCTGCAATCCGTTTTCAGATAGCTCTTTTTGTTGTCGAGTTATTCCCGTTATTAGCTAAGTCCCCCTAACCGCGACCAAAAATGTGGATTTTTAAAAAGTGTCCGAAATAGGGAAACTATGGTATCTTTGGAAAGCTCTCTTGGTGGGGAGTTGAATGCTGGAATCCGTTTTCGGATAGCTCTTTTTGTTGTCGAGTTGTTCCCGTTTAAAGTTAAGCACCGATTACAGTGACCTAAAATGTGGATTTTTGAAAAGTGTCCGAAATAGGTAAACTATGGTATATTTGGAAAGGTCTCTTGGTTGGGAGTTGAATGCTGCAATCCGCTTTTGGATAGCTCTTTTGTTGTTGTCGAGTTATTCCCGTTTAAAGTTAAGCACCGATTACAGTAACCTAAAATGTGGATTTTTGAAAAGTGTCCGAAATAGGCACACTATGGTATCTTTGGAAAGCTCTCTTAGTGGGAATTGAATGCTGCAATCCGTTTTCGGATAGCTCTTTTTGTTGTCGAGTTATTGCCATTTAAAGTTAAGCACCGATTACGGTAACCTAAATATGCATTTTTAAAAGTCACCGAAATAGGCAAACTATGGTATCTTTGGAAAGCTCTCCTGGTGGGGAGTTGAATGCTGCAATCCGCTTTCAGATAGCTCTTTTTGTTGTCCAGTTATTCCCGTTATTAGCTAAGTCCCCCTAACCGCGACCAAAAATGTGGATTGTTAAAAAGTGACCGAAATAGCAAACTATGGTATATTCGGAAAGGTCTCTTGGGTGGGAGTTGAATGCTGCAATCCGCTTTTGATAGCTCTTTTTGTTGTCGAGTTATTCCCGTTTAAAGTTAAGCACCGATTACAGTAACCTAAAATGTGGATTTTGAAGTGTCCGAATAGGCAAACTATGGTATCTTTAGAAAGTCTCTTGGTGGGGAGTTGAAAGCTGCAATTCGCTTTCGGATAGCTCTTTTGTTGTCGAGTTATTCCCGTTTAAAGTTAAGCACCGATTACAGTAAACCTAAAATGTGGATTTTTGAAAAGTGTCCGAAGAGGCAAACTAGGGTATCTTTGGAAAGCTCTCTTGGTGGGGAGTTGAATCTGCAATCCGTTTTCGGATAGCTCTTTTTGTTGTCGAGTTCTTGCCGTTTAAAGTTAAGCACCGATACAGTACCCTAAATATTGATTTTTGAAGTGTCCGAAATAGGCAAAATATGGTATCTTTAAACGCTCTCTTAGTGGGGAATTGAATGCTGGAATCCGTTTTTTCGGATAGCTCTTTTGGTTGTCGAGTTATTGCCATTAAAGTTAAGCACCGACTACGTAACCTAAATATGGATTTTTTGAAAGTGTCCGAAATCGGCAAACTTGGTATCTTTTTGAAAGGTCTCTTGGTTGGGAGTTGAAATGCTGCAATCCGTTTTCGGATAGCTCTTTTTGTTGTCGAGTTATCCCGTTATTAACTAAGTCTCCCTAACCGCGACCAAAAATGTGTATTTTTTTGAAAGTCACCGAAATAGGCAAACATGGTATCTTTGGAAAGCTCTCTTGGTGGGGAGTTGAATGCTGCAATCCGTGTTCGGATAGCTCTTTTGGTGTCGAGTTATTCACGTTATTAGCTAAGTCCCCCTAACCGCGACCAAAAATGTGGATTTTTAAAAAGTCACCGAAATTAGGGAAACTATGGTATCTTTGGAAAGGTCCTCTTGGTGGGGAGTTGAAAGCTGCAATCCGTTTTCGGATAGCTCTTTTTGTTGTCGAGTTATTCCCGTTATTAGCTAAGTCCCCTCTAACCGCGACCAAAAAATGTGGATTTTTAAAAGGTCAACGAAATAGGCAAACTATGGGTATCTTTGGAAAGCTCTCTTGGTGGGGAGTTGAATGCTGCAATCCGTTTTCAGATAGCTCTTTTTGTTGTCGAGTTATTCCCGTTATTAGCTAAGTCCCCTAACCGCGACCAAAATGTGGATTTTTAAAAAGTGTCCGAAATAGGGAAACTATGGTATCTTTGAAAGCTCTCTTGGTGGG